>PVJS01037885.1:0-19680 GCA_004027185.1 Glis glis
GGGCAGGCTGGGTCTCCCCCATCAGACTGGAGGCCCCCTGGGGCAGGCTGGGTCTCCCCCATCAGACTGGAGTCTCCCCGGGGCAGGCTGGGTCTCCCCCATCAGACTGGATGCTCCCCGGGGCAGGCTGGGTCTCCCTTCATGCTGCTGCTGCCCTACACTGGGTGCCCCGTGCCCAGGGTTTCAGGCTGAGCACCTCTGTGCACCACGCCCTCCTCCTGGGCTGGGCAGGAGGACACTCGCAGGTTACCTGGGTCTGGCGTGAGGACAGTGCTGGGGTGGGGGGTGAGGGGTCAATGTCCATCTTTCTGTCACATGGTTTGAAGCCCAGGTAGTTTGGGGACCTAGAGCCCCAGTAAGGCCAGCTCTGCCTTCTCCCCTTCCTCTCAGAAGGCCGAGGAGGTGAGAGGCCCAGGGACAGAAGGGACGGGTGGAGGTGGGGTACAGCAGGGAAACCCCAACGTGAGGCATGGCCGCAGCTGCTCAGGGCTTCCTGTTCCCTGTCTGTCTCCTCCAAGGAGAAAAAAAAGATCAAGAAGTCAGGGACGCTGGGCCAGCGGGTTCCCTCCTGTTGGCATCTCCCAGTCCCTCCCTACAGCCACCCACCCAGCACAGCAGCTCCAGGGAGGTCAGGGGTCCTCAATGCCATGTCTCAGGCATGGGGACCAGGAAGGGGTGTTGCTGCTCAATCAGACCGCGAAGGTGGACAGGATCAGCACAGGAGCCACATTAGCCCCCAGCCCTCTTCTCTTCTCCACGAAGGACCATCATAGTTCAAAACTCAGCCCTGTTTTATACACTCACTACCCGGTAAGGAGCTGGCTGTCAGAACTCTGTCTCCCTTCCCCAGCACCCAGGGAGAACTGCTCACCAAAAACCCAGGAAGTGACCAGGAAATGCAGGCCCCACCCTGTGCCCCAAGCCACCTCACTCAGTGTGAGGGCTGATTTTATGTAAACTTGACTGAGCCATGGGGTGCCCAGATAGTTGGCCAAATTTCATTCTGGGCATGACTGTGAAGGTGTTTCTGGGTAAGGTGAACATTCTTTTAGATTTTTTTTTTGTTTTTGCAGTACTGGGGATTGAACCCAGAAGCATTCTACCTTCAAGCTACACCCCTAGTCCTATTTTTTATTCTTTATTTTGAAACGGGGTCTCACTAAGTTGCAAAGGGCCTCACTAAGTAGTTGAGGCTGGCCACAAACCTAGATCCTCCAGTTTCAGTCTCCCAAGTACTGGGATTACAAGCGTGTGCCACCACACCTGGCTTAGTCTTTATTTTTGAAACAGGGTCTCACTAAATTGCGGAGGACCTCACTAAGTAGCTGAGGCTGGCTGCAAACCTGAGATCCTCCTGTCTCAGCATCCCAAGTACTGGGATTACAAGCATGCGGCTAAGGTGAACATTCTTACATGTGGGCTAACGCAGATGCTCCATTGTGGGTAGGCCTCGCGCAAACCATAGAAGGCCTGAATTGAATAAAAAAGGCAAGAAAGGAGAGTGTGCCCTCTGCCTGTCTGCTTTCGAGCTGGGAGTCAGGGTCTTTCCTGACTTCCAAATAAGACTGAAACATCAGCTCTCTGGGAGTCACGCCTGCTAGCTTCAAACTGGAACATACACCACTGGCCCTCCTGGTTCTCGGGCCTTCGCGTTCAAACCAAACCCCACATCAGCTCCCCTGGGTCTCCACTTCAAAGGGACTTCTCGGCCTCCGTAGCCATGTGAGCCAATCTTGTAATGAATCCCTACATATAACATGTATAGATGGATGTTCACAGATATCAGTCTTGTTTCTCTGAGGAGCCAGAGGACTCCATGGAAGGGACGCGTATGCCTCCTCTGCCGACTGGAAACTGGTGCTCACACCAGGACTGGCGCAGAGTGGGCGGCTGGGAAGCGGCCAGGTGTGCACCACCCTGAAGACGCACCTCTGGGATTCTGCACAACACCGCCAGAGACTCCGACCCCAGCTCCTCGGCTGTGCCCGTGCCTCGGTTTCCCCAAGTGTTAAGTGAGGATTGTGTGCTCTGGGACCCAGCCCTGATCACCTGAGATCTGACGGTCCCAAACCCTGCCCGATGCTCCCACTCAGCTGATTTTATGTAAACTTGTAGCCAATTTATAACTGGGTTATGTAAGAGACGCCAGTGGGCAAGATAAAACCCCTCTCAGAAGGAAGCAGGTGTGGGGAGCCTGCCCGTGGGACCCAGAGCTGCATCCAGAGCTCTACTCTGGGCCTGGTGGCAGCTCCTACCAATCGATAACCCAAGTAAATCAAGCGACGGTGAGTGTCACCCAAATGCCACTCGGGGAACCACACCAGCGCCCAGGACAGACAGCAAGCCGTGGCTACGGGTGGGACGGGCAATGCTATCGGTCACTGAGAGGCCTGGGCCCAGGCCAAGCAAGGAACCAGCCCCCAGAACCAGGCCCTCCTCCCTCGGTCCAGGTCCGAGGCACAGATGGGCTTGCAATGGGACAAGGCAGGACCCAGGGAGCCCTCACCTCCATGTCCCCTAAAGAGGCCAGCTCCAAGATTGCTGTGTCCACAGCCCATGCCTGGTCTAACGACAGAACCCCAGCCCCACCCCCACAGCAGCAACAGGTATAACTAGGGGTGTGGATCACGGTCCCGGGCAGTGGGAACCCTCCCCTAGGGGCGGCCCTGGAGATGTGTGTTGGACAGCTTGGCCCCCTCTGCATCCCGACAAACGCTGTCCAATCCATCCCCGAGACACAGCTAGGAGCCAAGAGGACACAAGCGGGCTCGGCAGGCAGATAGCCCCACAGGCCAGGGGCCAGGAGCCACGGGACAGGGCCAGTACCTGAGTCTGCAAAGTAGTGGCGTCCAGGACTGTGACCCGAGGCCCGCAGCTGGCCCACACGGCGTCCTCCAGGCTCAGCAGGGTGCGGACGGGCCCCGGCCCCACTGTCAGGCACATGGGAGGGCTCTCCAGGTCCCACGGGACTCCACCTGGGGGGAGAGGGAAGGCGCAGGTCAGGGCTGGGGGGCTGAGCAGGTGAGGGGCAGGGGCTCAGGCCCTCAGGAAGCCGGGGACCAGCCTGGGCCCGTGGGGCTCCACATACTTCTACCCTTTTCTGTGGCTCTTCTCCCTCGTTCCAGCTGGACGGAGGCCATTCCGATTCACCTGTAACTCACACCATTTATGTTCTGCCCCCCAGGACCATCCTTGAACCCTTCCCTTCCTCTCCCTTCCCTGCCTCTCTCTCTCTTTCCTCTCCCTCTCTTATTCATTCCTTCCGCACACACTCTGGAAGCACCTACTCCAAGCCGGGCTGGGGCTGAGTGCTGGGAAGACAAAAATGAACCCGAGGCAGGGCCTGCCCTCCAGGAGACCCCGCCGTGCCGTGAGAGACAGCACCTGGCTAACAAGCTACCCTCCAACGCACCAGGCACAGATGAGCATGCGCGCACAGGGCCGGAAGGACGGCTGAGGTGTCGGGAACTAGTTCTGCATGGGGGAAACCCGGGGAGGCTTCTCAGAAGAGGTAACATTCATACTAGGCCCTGCCAAGGGGGCAGCGTGATCCCCACCCACCCCAGGCCAGGCCTGATGGGGTCTTCCCTACCTTCCTCCGCCTAGAGGCCAGATGCCCCTTCTGCCCCTCCTGCCCTAGTAAAATTGGCAGACACCCAGCTCAGCTAAGAATTTGGGGAAGAGGGACTCCCCCAAACACGCAGACCACTCCTTCCAGCCCACCAGCATGAACACATGGGAAACAGGCCAAGCCAGCGCCCGCGGCCCTGACTTCTACGTGAACTTGACTGTGACTCTCTGAGCCCCAGTGTGTTCATCCGTGGAGTGGCCATGCTAACCACGCCTCTGCCTCTCGGGATGCTGCCCGGAGCCCGGTGTGTGCAGGACATTCAGCACAGCCTGGGCACACGGTCAGGGCACTGACAGCTGTCGCTATGTACCGCTACTTATCCCTGTGCCGGGCAGTCTTTTCCTGAATTATTTCCTTAACCCTCAACAAGCCTGGGTGGTGGGTACCGGTATCACCCCTGGTTTGTAACTGAGATATGGTGAGTTTACCCCAAGTCAGAGCTCAGCGGTTGTCCGTGCTTCTTGGCTCCTACTTTTTGGCATCGTTTGTCACAATACGACAGTCCGCAGAAGCAGGTGTTGGCGCCACTTAATTAAGGTGACGAAAGACCCAGGGCTGAGAAGTTGCGCAAAGCTACCAAGGGGTGACCGGCCAAGTGGCATCTGAACTTAGCTCTGGCCTAACCTCTTCCTCCCAGCCCTGTGGCCTCTCTGTAGCCAGAACTGGTGTCAGGAAGGGCTGAGTGACCAGAAGGCAGCCAGGCCCACCAGGGACACCAACACCCCCGGCTCCCAACCCCCACGCCGAGCCCCGAGATGCAAGGCTTTGAGCGCCCCCCAGTGGCCAGAGGTGAGTAGTGTTTGTGGCCAGAACTTGGAGCTTTGGCTGGGACCCCTCCCAGGAAGGAAGCAGCTGGGGATGCTGGGAAAACACCCCGGAAACTAGAAAGTGGGGTTCTACTCCGTGGGCACAGCAGTGATGGCCATCAGAGCCCTTGCATGCTCTACCCTGGAACCAAGCCTCACCACGGCTGCCTGGGTAGCAGGTAGGCCTGAACCCCGGAGGATCCCAAGTACGCGACATCCCGCCCCGTGTGCTGGGGTCCCCGGGAGTCCTCTGCAAAGTCCTGAGCACAGGACAGAATGGGAGCTTAACAATGTCCACACTGTTGTTTCAGGAAGGACACTGGACAGGAGTCCCCAGCCAGAGGCCCCTGGTGACACCCTGAGCAAGAGGCTGCCCTGTGGGGACTGGTTTTTCTGTCGTCACCACAAGGGGACAGGACTTTGTCCCCTACAGTTCTTGCCAGCCCTCATGCGCCATAAAGCCGAGTCACCACCGTAAAGGCCGTCACCGTGAGCTCTGCGTGGGCCTGCACCCCACACACACCGAGGGGGCTCCGTCCCCTGACTCACCCTCCCTTCCTCACCCTGTGGTGGCTCTGGGTGCGCACACACGCGTTCCGGAACCCGCGCTCACAGGCACACCCCCGCCCTCTGTGTGACAGCCCATTCGTCTGGCCCGGCACCAGCTCACAGCCAGGGAGGGGACAGGAAGGCCTGTCTCAGCAAAGGCACCTTCAGGAGGCTGGCATCCCTCCTCCCCTAGTCTGCAGGGGACGAAGTCCCTCAGGGTCCAGATCCAGCCGGTGCCAGGAGGCAGGACACGTCTGAAAGTCATCGAGGCTGAGAGGGTCTCAAACGGGAGCCCCCGCCTGGAGAGTAATAAATAAGGAAGGTAACGATGACGACGACAATGAGGGGCCAGGCTCCGCGGTGGGTGCCGTGGGAATGAGCACATCTGACCAGGAACGCTCTCTGAGGTCGGGCTGTCTGCACCCCCATTTCACAGGTGAGGAAACTGAGGCTCAGAGAGGTGGAGCTATGGGCCTGACTTTGAACATATTGGCTCAACCACAGGCCGCCGGACTCCCCACCCATCTGCTTACCACCTACATCAGGTGCCTCCTTGAGGAGGTGACCCTGTTTGACCAGGGACATTCCCACACCCCCACCTGAGGCCTGGTAATGACCCTGCGTGGGCTCGAGGCAGGGGAGATCCCAGGCGGCTGGGCTCAAACACCAGCCAGGACAGTACGTGGCAGGGACAACGGTCGCCTGGCTCAGCCCTGGGTCCTAGCACCCTGCTCAGTGCCTGGCGCCTCATGGGTGCTCAACGAACACACTATGTATGAATGAATGAATGAGTTTGGATAAGCAGAGGCTCCTGTGGGCAGCAGCCTGGCTGCCACAGCCACGCCACTCTTGGCCTCGGTCTCCCCATCTGTGAGCTGGAGGTGGGGCTCGGGCAGTCCACAGCTCCACGTGCCCTGGGCGGTCTGGGGTCCTCACAGGTAGCCAGTCAGTGCTACTCTGCAGGGCCCAGGACGCAGCTAAGTCCCCAGGCTGGGTCTGCCTGTCTCGTGTCGCCTGTGTGGCCAACCCTCCTGTGGTGGGCTAAACTGTGGGCCAGAAAGGCCAGTTTTATCCAGTCTCGGCTTCAGACACACCGAGGCAGGGCAGCTGTCACTACGAACATTCAGACATGGACCCCCAGCCCCAAGATGAAGATCCGAGGTCTGGGTGATTCACAGTCCAGACGCCCCTGGTCACCTGGGGAACCCAAGATGGGTTCTGAGGGGCGCAGCCGGGAGCTCCAGCTCTGCTGCTGGGATGGGCCAGGGGACAGAGGGGCATCCGAGGCCTCTGGTAATCCGGAGGAGGGCCAGGCTGATGCCGGCCCCACAGTCACGGGCCAGGCTGACTCCAGACCCAGCCCCACGCAGCCCCAGTGAAGGGCCATGGGGAAGAATCCCAGCCACCCCCACTGTGGGGCAGGTCCTCATGGCCCTGCCTTCTGCTCCAGCCACCTCCAAAAGACAACACGGGGTGACGATGGAGGGGGGCAGGAAAGACAAGACCTCTCCCCGAGGCCTCCCTGGCCACAGCCGCACCCAACACCCAGAGTAGGCTCAGGGAGGGTGTGACTACCAGGCTCTCCTGTCCTCCAGCCAGAGGGGCCAGTGCCCCACCATGTCTAATGCTTCTCTGTACTTCCCATAGCGCTGAGACAAACCCAAGGTCCTCACCGCCAGCCCTGTCGCCCCCACCCTTGCCTGATATCCCCTCTGGCTCTGTCCAGCACAGCAGCCTCCTCTCTGGAGTCCCCACCAGACTGCTGCACTCCTGCCTCCTGGCCTTTACTGTTCCCTCTGCCCAGAACCCCATTCCCCCGCTCCTCACTCGCCACTTCTCGGACTCCTCAGGACAACGCACTCTTACACTTCCTGCTTGTTGACCAATTCCCCCACCCGACTCTAACCTCCAGGAGGGCGGTAGGCATGCCCGTGTTGCTCGCCACTATATCCATGGTGTGAGGTAGGTGTTCAGTATTGGGTGGGCAAATGTTTGCAAGGCAGGAGGGACATCTCGACCTTCTCCTTGGGTCCCACCACCTCTGCGCTGCCGGGACAGGCCGAGTCCCCTCCCATCTGGAGAAGGCTCTAGCCCAGGAGGCAGGATACCTGGGTTCAGAGCTCAGCTCGATCATGGATTCTGGGCACTGCCCTCCCATCTGGAAAATGAGGGTATGGGGTCCCATAGTCCCCAGTGATATTTTGTCTAGTTCTGACAAACTACCAGGTCCCAGCCCCAGACTGAAAGCCAATGGTCAGACCCAAAACCCCAATATGGACAAAACTGGCCCCCACAAAGCCCATTCTGTTGGAGCCCTAGCCCCCAATACCTAATCATTGAACCTTCTTTGGAAACAGTGTCCTCGCAGATGTAATTATTACAGATGAGGTGGCACGGGAGTAGGGTAGGCCCCTAATCCAGCATGACTGGTGTCCTTATAAAGAAGGGGACTTGGACACAAAGACACATGCGCAGGGAGAGGTCATGTGAAGACTGGAGCCACCAGAGGCTGGGACAGCGGCCTGGGCCAGGGCCTTCCCTCGGGCCTCCGAGGGGCGTGGCCTGTGACACCTTGGTCTTGGGCTTATGGTAGGTCCTGTTGTTTAAGCCGCTGCTTGGGGTACTTGGCTACTCAAGTGCACCCCCACTCACTGGCGAGTCAGGAACCAGGAGACAAAGGGCCAAAGGCGACCCGTTCTGGGTGGGCGAGGCAGGGCGGTGGGGTAGTCAGTGGGCGTCGGAGGGTGGGCGGTCCCTCCACGGCCCCTTGACTAAACCTCTGTACATCTGAGCCCATATTTACATTCACACGCATGCTTCA
Organism: Glis glis; assembly: GCA_004027185.1. Classification (NCBI taxonomy): domain Eukaryota; kingdom Metazoa; phylum Chordata; class Mammalia; order Rodentia; family Gliridae; genus Glis; species Glis glis. Next base: position 7,808 of record PVJS01037885.1, read on the forward strand.
TCTGACGGTGCGGGCGATTTTTTTTCCCTCGTTCTTCCCCCTTTAATTAAAAACTATAAATGCCTTATCAAAAGCTAATTAAAAATACCAACACAGTGCCAAGTGGCACCAAAAAAAAAAAAATAGCTCAGTGCAAATATCCGTTTATAACCCTGTAGCAACAGGCTATGGTGCCGCAGGACCTGGAGCCACGTGGGGGAGGGGCACTGCTGTGCAGACCTCCGAGTTCATAGCCTCCACTCCGGGCGGACCCAGGGACAGCCACACTCGCCACTCGGCCCTCCTTATCAAGCTGGGGGCTGGCCAAGTCACAGGACACAGGGACCACGCACCTATGTGACCTGGGACAAGTTGTCTCTCCCCCCAAGTCTCAGCATCTGGATCCAAAGAGCGAAAGTGGCCCTCCAGGGCTGCGTGAAACTCGAGACAACGTGCAGGGTAACACCGCAACCGGCTGGGGCTGCAGCCCAGCGGCTAGAAGCCCTGCCCTCCAGCGTGGTAATGGACGCCAGCCATGACTTGACAAAGACCGGGCGCTTTGCCTTGCCGAGCGCTCGCCGGCCTGGCCAGTGCTTTGCCTCCTCCAAGCTGTTCTACCCGCTGGGACCCCAGAGCAGTGGGTCTCATTTTGCAGATGAAGGGCTCAAGGCACAACGGAGAAACCCCTTCCAAGGGACACGGCTGTAATCTGAGTGGGAAGCCAGGTCTCTCCGGCCCCACAGTCCCTTCCTTACCCACTAGCCTCCTGCCCCTGGGGCTTCGCTGCCTGTGTGGTAGCAAGCACACTCTTCCTGCGGGGAGTCACATATGGGGACCAATGGGGCTCAGGGGTCTCCCACATTCCTCCAGCATGGAGATTCCCTGATTGGTTTCTGTGCGCCCTCCTTGGCCTGCCTCCTGCAGCCTCCTAGGTAGAGAACCCAGCACACAGGATTGCCCCCCAGCCCCACGCCCCTGTCCTCACCGCTGGTCCGAGGGTAGGCGGCGAGGGTCCCGTCCTGCAGGCCGGCGAGCAGGTGGAAGGGGCTGTGTCGCAGGCAGAGCACAGGCTGCAGGCCTGGGCTCTTGCAGGTCGCCAGGCACTGGGTGCCTGTGTCCACGCTGCCGTAGAGCAGGATGCTGTGGGGAGAGGCCGAGGCCAGCTGTGGATCACGGGCGTTCCCACATGCCGGCATCCCTAACACACCCTCGTCCCCACATGCCCGCTGGCCAGCGGTGTGACCACTGCTGCTCCCTGCGGAGGGTCAGACTTTGCCGTGGGTTATGAGAACGTCGCCCTCCCTGGCCCACGTGACGAGGACAACCCGGGGCTGCAGAGGCATCATGATAAAGGTGCTGAGAGCTGTTTGCAGAACAACATGGACCCGAGTTCAAGTCCAGACACCTCCCAGCTGATGGACCTGGACCGCTGAGCCTCAGTTCTCTGCATAAAACGGGGCCATGATGCCACCTCAGAGCCACCAGGGAATAAAGGTTGCACACGCCACACCGATGCACCTGGAGAGTGTGCTAAGGGACAAGAGGCCAGGTACAAGAGGCCACATAGCGTAGGAAGCCACTTATGGGACACGTCCAGGGACAAAGCCACAGAGACTCCGGTGGTTTCCAGGGCAGGGGTGGGAGGGGAGGGCGGAGACTTCCGAGTGCGTGTGGAGTTTCTGTGGGGAACAAGGAGAATGTTCTGGAACTAGATTGGGGTTACTGGAAGCCACTGAACTGTTCACTTTAAAATGGTTAAAACTGTATACTTTCAAATGAATTTTATCTTGATTAAAAAATAAAAGGTGTTCCCTGAGCCCCTCAAGTCTGGGCCCTGGCTGGGCACCCTGCTGAGATCCAGCCTGGACTCCATGAAGCTTAGAGAGGCTCCAAGTTGGTTCCACTTGGAGTATAACTTTGGCTCCTGCCTCAGTTTCCTAGTGTGGGAAATGGGGAGTAGGGAGCATCCTCCACTGCACAGTGAGACTGCTGGGAGGCTCTCCACCCCAGTACAGGGCACAGCACATAGTAGGTGCTCAGGAATCACACCCTCTTCCCATCTCTCCCTCTCCAGGACAGGGCTGAATGCAGGGACAGGACAAAGAGCTGCTAGGCCACGGACTCTCTGGAGGACACCGGCCATTTCGGTGGTTCTGGTTAATCATCATTGCCACCTCTGACCCTGGGCAGGCTGCTGCTCCGGCCGTGGCTGCCTTCCACATCCGTGTTTGGCTGACTCGCTAGCTCCAGGCATGTTTATGGTGGGGAGCCCCGGGCAGCCCATAACCTAGGAACACCTGGGACCCTCCGCCCACCCAGCAGGGGACAGAGGCCACAGATGGGTGAGCATTCGATGACAGCTCCGTGAACTGAAGGGCTCACCTGTCCTATGTCTCCAGGGACCCACAGTGGCCCTGCATGGGGAGATTCCAATCCCTACTTCACAGACAAGAAACCCAGGTTCAGAGAGTTTAAATGGTGTGCCTGAGCACCCCAGACAGGAAGGGGTGAGATTTGAACCCAAATTTGGTAACAACAGAGAAGGTGTCTGACCCGCCGTGCCACTGCCTGGGAAGAGGCTGGTCTGTTCAGGTGCAAGCAACTCTGGCTCCCATACTGGGTGTCCCTGGTCCCCATCTTCCTGGTGACACCCAACAGGGGCAGAGCATGTCGGTGGGTGGCAAGCGGATCGGGAAAGCCAGCCCCGGCCCACCTGCCAGCCCTGCACGGGCGTTCCCCCTCCCCCCAGGCCGCTCACCTGCCATCCTGGAGCCCCAGACAGATGGTGGGGTGCACAGCAGCAGAGGGGTCGGCAGCTGTCCGGCTCTCATCGCCGCCCTCTGCGTCCTCCTCTGGCTCCGGAATGTACTCCATGCAGAGCACGGGGGCCGCCAGCGGGAAGGACTTGACGGTGCGGGGCGAGGGCCGGTTCAAGGAGAAGATCTCCACCTGCCCCCCTGCGCCCTCCTGCCCGCCCCCGACCTGTGGGCAGAGACCAGGAGAGACCGTCAGGTGCGACCCATGCCAACACAAGTGGAGCTCAGCCTCTGCCTTCCGAGGGACCCTAGCCCAGGCTCCTCCCCGTCACGGAGTCAGACATGGAAAGGAATGTCCCCTCTCCTGCCCACACACATCCTCTGGCCACAAAGGTCACTCATCTCCAGCTGCGTGGCAACAAATTGGCTTTGGAGACCAAACAAAATCAGGTAAGGAGCTAGTGGAGACCAGATACCCAGTCAGCTTTCTATTTCCTTCTCTGCAGGGGGCATTTCAACCAATGTTCAGTGAACATCTACTCCGTCTCTTTAAAATCACCCTGTCTTGTCCACTGTTTTACCCTTGTGTCTAGCATATGGTACATACTTAATATATACTTGTTGGATAGATGGATGGATGCATGCATGCATGGATGGGCGGGTAGATGGATGAACAGGTGGATAAGTGGATGAGTGGGTGGATTAATGGATAGGTGGATAGGCAGAGGATGGATGGATGCATGGATGGACGGAAGCATGGATGGATGAATGGATGGATGCATGGATGTGTGAATAGATGGATGAATGCATGGTAGAAGCAAGGATGGGAGGGTGGGTGGGTAGGTGGATGGAGAGATGCATGGATGATTGGTGGGTGGATGTATGGATAGGTGGATAGGCAGAGGATGGATGGATGCATGGATGGACGGAAGAATGGATGGATGCATAGATGTTGGATGCAGGGATGGATGGGTAGGTGGGTGGGTGGGTGGATGGATAGGTGGATAAGCAGAAGAATGGATGGACAGGTGGATAGGTGGATGGATGGATGCAAGGATGAAGGGATGAATGGATGAATGGGTAGACGGATAGGCAGATAGATGAACGAGTGGACAGATGGATGGAGAGGAGGATAGAGGGATACACACAGGGATACATAGATATACCATGTGCTAGGTGATGGGGAAACGATAAGGGACAAATCGATCTCGGGAGAGACATTCGGGCTGAACTCTGATGGGTAGGCCAGAGTTCTGCTGCCCGAGTGTCTGGAGACAGGAGTAAGCAGGAGGAGTCAAAGGCTGGCCAGGGTCGTTGAGGCTGGGACCTCCGACACTCTGCAACACGAGGGGCACTGGGCAGGGGGTTCATTTGAACTGAGAGAGGCTTTGCCAGGATCCCCAGAGGTAGAAAGGTGGGCTGGGATCTCTGCATGGATGAGCAAGAGCCCTGCTTCCTGCCCCCTGGGTGAAGACCGCGTGACCCGGGCCCTCTGCGCGGCTCCCTTTCATCTCCGTCACAGCACTATGGCTGTTTGCAGGGACCCTGCTCTCTTACTTACTCCCTGGTGTTCTGTCACCCAGGTGAGGTTGCAGCTCCCACCTCGGAGCACAGTGCCCGACCCTGCAGGCTCTCAGGAAGACCCTGATGCAGGCAGCTGTCCCCAGCCCCCCCTCCCATGCCGCCCTCCCTGGCTGGGTGGGGGCTACTCACCCAGAGGTAGCCCTGTGGAAGGGAAGTGCTGACAGCCGAGAAGCCCAGCAAGGGACAGTTGACGGGACTGTGGACCAGGGCCCCAAGCTGCGGAGAAAGACACGTTGAGGGGGATTAATCATTGAGGTACTGAGGTACTGAGAGGTCAACACTGGCAGATTCCTGGGCCCATCCAGCCCCCCAGATGAGAACACCCGAGAATGGGGCCCAGAGTGACACATGGCACAGAGTCTCCAGGCAGCCCCATAGTACGTATTTGATCATCACTCTTCTAGAGTTTTCTGGCCAGAAGGGGCCTGAATGATGTTCTGTATCAGCTCAGGGTCTCTGAAACCACCAGGAAGCTTCCAGGTAGTTTGTTGAAAGCCACTAAGACCACCTCCCTTATTTTGCAGATGGAGAAGATGAGGGCCACAGGGGGCAGGGGACCACCCTACGTCACAGGGAAGTGAATGGCAGGGCCTGGTCCCTGCATCTATCCAGAGAAGCGCAGCGGAGGCGGGAAGAGGCATGCTGGAGCTCCACTCGCCTCCACTCTGCAGAAGAGCCCTCCAGGACCAGAGATCTGCGAGGCTTGTGCAGGCAGCTCATGGAGGCTTGGGGCTCGGTCTGTCACCGGCTGTCACCAAGAGCCACCAGCTGCTTGCCCCAACTCCTGCACCTGCTGCCCCAAACCCCATGTCAGGCGGCCCCTCGAAGGCCTGTTTCCTGAGCTAGACCTGGCCATCTGTCTTTCTGGCTGGGACGGCCATGCGAGGTTGGAGCCAGGCAGCTGGAGGGTGCTGCAGAGGAGCGCGCCACCGTGGCCCTTTCCCAGACAGGTGCTGCCCTCTGCTGGCGCTGGAGGCCCAGGCAGCCCCCGCTCTGTTGGAATATTCTAACAAAACTTCTAATGTCCATGGCATGGGCGGGGGGCTGAAGAGGCCACCTCAGGCAGCCTCCTCAGGTAGCAGCTGGCCAACCTGGAGCTCGGGGGATGTGACGGGCACACAGCAAGGCGGGGGCGGAGGCAGGGCTAGAACTAAAACTGCACTTTCTGTGTGCACTTTCTGCTCTTTCTACTCTGGTTATCCCACCCAGAAGCCAGGTGCCAGGTCAGAGGCCTTTTCTCTCTGAGGTCCCACTTCTGCCCCGCTGGGAACACTGGTCCCCACACCCTGAGCAGGAGGTTCCCCTAACCCTGGCCTCCTGGACCTCCTGCTTCTTGGTGGCGAGAGTGGCCGAGGGTGCCAGCCCTTCCTGCCTTGCTGTCGCTGCTCTCCTCTCTCAGGGGAGGGAGGGCCGCTGAGGCCCCAGCTCGGGCATTTCCATGGCAACTCCAGTGGGCCCTGACGTCAGCTGAATTGACAGCACCAGGTCCGAGATGCTGGCAAAAATCCTCAGATGGCTCCTTACTGGGCAAGGCCCTGGACCTCAGTCTTGCCCATGCCAGGAAGCTGACTTCCCGAAAATGAGGGCTGCCTGGGCGGAGGAGGGGGTGTGAGCCGGTGAGAAGAGCGGGCTTTGGATGCAGCCGACCCGGGCTCCCACCGCAGCTTAGAGGCCACAGATGGAGCTTCAAAGCAGATCAGTTCCTTGTGTATAAGGCGGAGCCCTGACATCTCATCGGGGTGGCGGTGGGGACTGGAGAGGGCACTGGTAAAGTGCTGAGCACGGGGCTGGGCATCTGGTGCCCGGCAGCCGCTAAGGCTTCAGGGCGTCCTAGCACTTCTCACACACTGACTCGTTTAATCCGCAGAGGACACAGGGAGGGAGGAGCAGCTGGGATGAGCAACTGTGCACTTAGCAGACAGGGTACCCAGGTGCTGGGGTTAGGATATGGTCTGAGGGTGCCCCCAGAAGTTCACGTGCTGGAAGCTTGGTCCCCAGGGTGGAGGTGGTGGGACCTTTAAGAGGTAGAGAATATGCCCGGCATGATGGCGCAGGCCTATAATCCCAGTACTTGGGAGGCTGAGATAGCAGGATTGCAGGCTGGAGGACAGGCTCAGCAAGTAGTGAGATTCTCACTAACCTAGTAAGACCTGTTTCAAAATAAAAGTAAAATAGGGCTGGGGGTGTAGCTTGGAGGTAAAATGTCCCTGGTTCAATCCTAGTACCACACACACACACAAAAAGAGGTAGGGAGTAAGCAGAGGTGATTCAGCCACTGGGACGTCACGCTTGGAAGAGATTAATACAGTTCTTGTGGAACCCCAATTAGTTCCCAAGAGAGTGGGTTGTTATAAAAAGAGCCAGTCTGGCCCCTGAATCCCTCTGGCTTCCTGTCTCGCTATGTGATCCCTCTCATGAGCAGTCACACCATTATAATACCAGCACCCTGAGGCCTCACCAGAGCCCAAACAGATCTTAGACTTCAGCCCCCAAAACAGTGTTAAATAAACCTCTTTTCTTTATCAAGTACCCAGCTGCAAGTATTTTCTTATAGCAATAGAAAATGGACTGAGACACCAACCCATAGCAATTCCGGCTAACGGAGGCTGCAGAGCTGAGTCCTAAGCAGGCCTGGCCGTGGAGCCCCTGCAGGTTAGGGCCACGTCCCTCAGTCTCCAAGACACTCAGAGCACCTCAGAGTGCGCAGCACCCCACCCCGCCCCAGGCCCTGAAACTGACCTCAGCCCACGGGGGGATGGGCTTGTGCCGAGCCCTCCCCGTGGCCTCCTGCTGCCCCTCCAGGGACAGGCCTCCCCCTTAGATGGAGCTGGAGGCCCAAGAAGGATCCCTAGTACCTCAATAGTCAGACTTTTGGAAACGTCCCAGAAGAGACCCCCACCCCTTCTTTTTCCTGGGGACCAAAATATCCTCAGATGTTTGGTTCGGTTTCTTGAACTCTGAGCACAACTGGCTAAGCTTTTGACATTAGTTGTATCAATCCTCATTGTAACCCAGTCCAGGAAGCACGAGCCCACCCCAGTTCACACACTGTAGACACAGCTGTGACACCATGAGCTGAGGTCACCTTCCTGAGTCACACGGCTGGGACTCGGCCCTTGGTGGCGGGGGGGGGCCTTCCTGTCAATGTTCTCTCCCCCAACAACCAGTCCCCTATGAGTCAGAAGGCCTGGCCTGGCCCAGCGTGGGCAGGCCCCGCCAGCACTGAGAAGAGACCTCTCCTCCTCCTGCCCCCAGCACCCTCGTTCCCTGAGGACAAAACCCAACACTGGCCCTCACCCGGCTTGGTACAGGGCCTGGTCCTGTCTACACTGGGGAAGGGGCTGGGGCCAGCAACATCCTGGGCCCAGTGCAAGCTCCCTGGGAGAATGGCTCCACAGCTGGCTCTCAGGCCTCCAGGGAGCCGGCGGCGGGCTGGGAGGGAGCAGCCCACAAGCTCACATCTGTTCCTGTGTAACTGGACAAGGCCCTGGCACAACGAGGCCCTCACTCATCCGGCTGCTGGCACAGAGCTGACGGGGAACAGCTGTCTGGTCTGGTCTGGGTGGGAGGCGGGCACAGCAGAGGAGGAATGGTGTCTTGGGACTGTGCAGGCTCTGGCATGACCCCCAGGAGCCCTGCAGACCCGGTACCCATGGAGATTCACCCACAGTTCCCTCAGCCAGCAAGGGAGGGTATCAGGACAATGAGCAGAGAGCCCGGTTAGGAATGTGGGGGGTTCTGGCTGACGTGTTCCTGAGCCCCATGAACCCCAAATAGGGAGGCCGGTGGGCCCTCATCTCCAGGTTTGAGGTAGCAGATGGCTCCCCACCTAGATGGGGGTTTCTCTTGGGGAGTCCCTGGAGGTAGTGGCCTATCTGTGGTTCCACCACCTGGGTCTGACCTGTCAGGGTTCGGGTGTGGCCTGCATGCCAAGAGACCCAAGGTCCTGGGGGAGACAAGAACCCATTCCCGGCACTGAGGTCACCCCCATCAGCCTCCTCCATGTATGCACTAAAGCCAAGCGAGTCACAGACAGGGTGAACCCGAACGACCCCTCCCCATGGACTCTGGCTCCTCCCCGAGTCCCTCACTGTGCACCCCACCTATCATCAGTCCAGCCCGCCCCACCCCAACACACATCCAACATGTTCCCCTCGCCCCCCTCACTGCCTCCGCCAGGACAGGGACTGGGGGGACGAGATGGGGCATTACCTTGGGTGCAAAGTTTAAGGGGGTGCCAAAAAACTCAACCATTGAGAGAAAATATCATAAGGCGATTTTTAAAAATCAAAATTAATGCAAAAAATCCATGACAAACAATGATTAAAGGTTTGAATAAATAAAAGATGAGAACAGTAGCACATGTCTGTAATCCCAGCAACTCAGGAGGCTGAGGCTGGAGGATCACAAGTTCAAGGCCAGCCTGGGCAACTTAGCGAGGCCCTGTTTCAAAATAAAAATTAGGGTAGAGTAAAAATAGGTGCTCAGTGCTAGAGCACCGCTGAGTTCAATCTCTGGTCCTACAAATAAATAAATAGGGCTGGGGTAGCTCAGAGATAGAATGCCCCTTGGTTCAAGCCCCAGTACCACAAAAAAGAAAAAAGGAGTGTGAATAAAGATACGTCCACCCTGTACTTGCATGACCTCAACCGCTTGCCTCACCCTAATCCCAGACTTTTACTTACCAAAAAAGAGCAGTCAGTCCACAGGCTGTAAATTACTGAGGTTTTTTTTTTAATTATTGCATTAAAATATTATTCACTGGATGGCATGGTAATGCACACCTGTAATCCCAGTACTTGGGAGGCTGAGACAGTAGGATCGCAGGTTCAAGGCCAGCCTCAGCAATTTAGCAAGACCCTCAGCAACTTAGCAAGACCCTGTTTCAAAATAAAAAAAAAATAAAAAGGGGGCTGGGGGGGTAGCTTAGAGATAGAACACCCCTGGCTTCAATCCCCAGTACCAAAATAAAATAAAATATTATTTATCTTGATCCTTGAGATTTGGGGCGCCTGCTTAAATTCTGCAGCTGATGTGTGGGCCTCACTCGTCTTTTCCCAGGCCCAGCCCCCTCACAGCAGGTCCCCATTAGCCACCCTCGCCCCGCTCCTGTTCATTCACACACACAACGGCAAGAAAGATCCAAAGTATAAGTCAGATGGTGGCGGCCCCAGGCGGGGAACTGTCCAGGGCTTTTGATCCTCTGGGAAGAAAATCCAAGCCCGCCTGGCCTGACCACCGACTGACCTCCCCTGCTCCGATCTGAATGTCCCCCCAAAACTCACGTGTAAGTTTAATTGCCATTGTAACAGTATGAAGAGCTGGGGACTTTAAGAGATAATTGGGCCAGGAGGGCTCTGCCCTCATGAGTGGATTAATGGCCTTATCATGGCAGGGGTTCCTGATAAAAAAGAAGGTGCTCGGCCCAATTTCCTCTGTCTCACATGCACCCCTGCCCTTCTGCCTTCCACAAAGCCCTCTCCAGATGCCAGCGCCATACTTCAGACTCCCCTACCTCCAGGACCCTAAGCCGAATAACTACTGTTCTTCATAAGTTATCTGGTCTCGGGCATTTTGTTACAGCAGCAGAAAACAGACTGACACAGCTCCCAGCTCAGCAGGCGGCAGGCATGCCAGCTTCCCCAAAGGCTGCTGTCTCAGCCTCTGTGTTGGTTTGTCTACTTGGAATATTATTCCCCTGGGCCCTGCCTGGGGCTGGGTCCTTCCTGCCATTCAGATTTCAGTTAAAATGCCACCTCCTCCAAGGGCCCTCTCTGTACCTGCTAACTATGTGGTCCCACCTACGTACCTGTTGAATCTCTGATTTATACTCTTTATAATGCACGCCACTCTTCTATTTCCCTTTGTTGGCTGGGTTATGGTCTGTCTCTCTGCACTAGACTGAAAGCTACATGCGGTGGGACCTTGTATGTCTTAGTCACCACCATATTCCCAGTGTCTAGCACACAGTAGGTGCTCAAAATATATATATATATATGTGAATGCACAGATGAATAAATGAAGGAACAAATGAACTTACATCTCAAGGGATGTTCTTTCAGCTGTTTAGAGCCCCAGTCTACAGCCCAGTCCGCAAGTCTCCTGGGACTATTTATCTGGCCTGGGTCCCACGCTTGCTCTCCCGTCCCCAGAGCTGAGATGTCCTCATCTGCTTGGGAGAGGATGGACAAGAGTTGCTCCAGGTGGAGGGGCGAGCTCTGCCAGGGCATAAGGGACAGATGACCGGCGGGGGCTGAGCTTCCTAGTGGTTAAGACCACGGGTGTCATAATCAGGCAGAGCAAGCTTCCAATCCCTGGATCCATCCTGCACTGCCTGTCGTTTTGGGAAAATCATGCCTGAGCCTTCGCTTCCTAGTCTGTGAAAGATACAGAAACATCTGCTCATAGGGTTCTTATGCATATTAAGACAAGAGAAGGGCTGCAGGGCCCTGGAGCGGCACAGTGGGTGCCTAACAGACAGGAGGCGCAGTGGCTGCGGGGCACCCCGTGATGAGGGCGCTGCCCACACCACAGCTGGCTCCGGCCCGGCGGCATCAGAAAGGGCCCGACCCATAGCGTCTGGCCCAGCCGCTTCGGCCTATTCCAGAGTCAGCCCATCCGCTGGTGAGCTCATTGCTATTTGGTATCTTAAAATAGTGGAATTTTCCACTCCTGTGACCCACGCTGGTCCTTCACCCCCATTCTTTTGGTGGGATAGCTGACTCAGGGAGCAATAAAAAAAGGCTTGACTGACCCTGTCCAGAACCAGCGGAGAGGCGGGAAATGGAACCTGGGCCTTCCCAGCTACTGTGGGCACTACCTGGACACTACCTGGTTCTCCCAGGCGAGGGGGTCACAGCCACCTTCCCCTGGGGTCCACTCACCTGCAGGCTGAGGGCCCGGGAGGAGAAGGCGGGGACGCAGCAGGCCAGGATCGGGCACCAGAACGGAGCTTTGCTCTTCCTGTCCTCGTCCGGACACAGCCAGCCTGGCTGGTTCTCCTCCCCTACGGCAGGAGGAAGGAGATGGGTGAAGCCGGTCAGAGTGTGGGGTCTGACTGGGCAGCGAGTAGCTCTCGGGACCAGAGGAGCCACGTCAAGAGCCAGAGGCAGGCCCCAGGGTGACCTGGGCTGCCCAGCCAGTCGCCCTCACCCACACTCCTGCCCATCTGCAATGAAATCCAGCCTTGCTCCGCAGACTTGGGCCCCAGGCAGAGCCAGGGAGCCCTGGAGTTTCGGGCTAACCCCATCACTGGACAACCCGGGGCCTCAGTTTGTTCACCCAAACAATGGGGACCAGGACCAAGTGAAACGCTAGAGGAGAGAGGGTTTCAATAAACAGGAGCCCAGCTGGGCTTGGTGGCGCACGCTTGTAATCACAGTACTTTGGGAGGCAGAGACCGGAGGATCCGGGTTCGCGGCCAACCTCAGCATGCGTGTGCGCACGCAGTCTATCTCTTTCTCTCTGTCTCTCCTCTCTCCTCTCTCTCTCTGTCTCTCTACCTAGTGAGGCCCTCTGCAACTTCGTGAGACCCGGTTTCAAAAATAAAACATA
>PVJS01037886.1:0-19679 GCA_004027185.1 Glis glis
CGAAAGCACGCAGACGCTCTCTTGCTCACCTGGATGGATGGACGCACGCAGGGAGACTCCCTCTCCCTTTTTTTTTTTAGATGACCCCCAACCTGTATCCCCGCCTTTCTTAGTTAACCCCCAACCAGATTCCCCACCTTTTTAAGTTAATTAAAACCTTTGCCTTTTTCTGATGGCACGTGTTGAAATTCTTATTCATCATGGAAGCCAAGGACCCCTCAGAATTAACTGTTTCCCCATGACACAGTGACTTAGTGAGACCCTGTTTCAAAATAAAAAATAAAGCCAGGCTTGGTGGCGCACACCTGTACCATAAATAAATTAATTAATTAATCAATTTTTTTTGGCAGTACTGGGGATTGAACCCAGGGGCATTCTACCTCCGAGCTACACCCCCAGTCCTATTTTTTTATTCTTTATTTTGAAACAGAGTCTCACTAAGTTGCAGAGAGCCTCACTAAGTAGCTGAGACTGGCAGCGAACCTGGATCCTCTGGTCTCAGCCTCCCAAGTACTGGGATTATAACCCACCACACCCAGCTTTATTCTTTATTGTGAAACAGGGTCTCACTAAGTTGCAGAGGACCTCATTAAGTAGCTGAGGCTGGCTGTGAACCTGCGATCCTCCAATCTCAGCCTCCCAAGTACTGGGATTACAAGCGTGCGCCACCAAGCCCAAATTAAAAAGAGCTGGGGGTGTAGCTCAGAGGTTAGAATGCCAATTGGAGAAAGAGAAAGAGAAAGAGGAGAGGGGAGAGGAGGAGAAGGGCTAAAGGAAAGGAAAAGAAAGCCGCCCTGGCTCCTGAGAAGGGCTCAGGGATTTGGGGCTGCCCCCTGACTGGTTGGAAATCATTTACCAAGTCTAAGCACCGTCAAGCTCACAACCTCTCATGACCAGGGTCCAAGCTGGGGGACAGGCAGGGGCCACAGTGGGGTTGGAACAGAGGCTGGGGAGAAGGAGATGGATTCCAGCAACGGCAGGTGTGGTCTTTGGAGGCCTGGCCTTGGGAGTCTAGGCCTGAGTCTCCCACTGGCAGACAGTTTCTCTTCCACCATGGCCGGGTCTGCAGCAAGATCCCCCATCCCATCCTCAAACTTTTGCCCCGACAGATAATTATTGAGAAGTGGCCATGTTCAGGGCCTATGCTGAGTAAGTAGGTGTGTAGACGTGACTCCAATATGGTTCCGGTCCTGAAGTCACTTCAGGTCGAATGAGAGACATGTTGAATAAGTCATTATTAATTCGGCGAATAATTGCAAGACTGAAAAATGCTGGGGAGGAGCAACATCTGGAGCTGGTGCTGGGGCGGGGGAAGGGAAGGCATCTGGAGAAGCTAAGCTTAGCCCGGAGGAAGAGGAGAGAGGGAATACAGCCAGGCAGCAAGAATCATATAGAAGGGGAAGCCAAGCCGGGCGTGGTGGCGCAGGCCTGCAGTCTCAGTACTTGGGTGGCTGAGACAGGAGCATCCCAGGTTCGGGGCCAGCCTCAGCAACTTAGTGAGGCCCTTAGCAACTTAGTGAGACCCTGTTTCAAAATAAAAAATAAGAAAAGGCCGGGCATGGTGGCGCACACTTGTAATCTCAGTACTTGGGAGGCAGAGACCAGAGGATCCGGGTTCGTGGCCAGCCTCAGCTACTTAGTGAGGCCCTCCGCAACGTCGTGAGACCCGGTTTCAAAATAAAGTATAAAAAATAGGGCCGGGGGTGGAGCTCGGAGGTAGAACTCCCCTGGGTTCAATCCCCGGTACCGCAAATAAATAAATATATATATATATATATATATATAAGAAAAGGGCTGGAGGTAGAATGCCTCTGGGTTCAATCCCCAGTGCCACAAGTGCCACAAAAAGATAGATATATGATACATAAATAGATGATAGATAATAGATGATAGATGATAGATAGATAGAGTGAGCTAGGCAGAAGTGGGAGGAAAGAGAAGACCAGCTCATCTGGGGGCATGAGTGACTAGGAAAGGAGGGATTGGCTTCAGACAGGCAAGGAGAGGTGGAGTTTGTCCATTCATAACAATGTCTCTGATTTCAGATTTAGTTCTAAGGGCAATAGGGAGCCATGGATAGCTGAACATCATGCATTGAGAGTAATTTTACTAGTTCAACTCTCTCAGGGCATCCTGGTTTCCAAGCTGGGGGGAGGGGTCTGTAGCCTCTGTATGCTGACAACAGATCTTTCTAACCCTAATTGGAATTTGAGCTCTTAAGGTACAAGCACTGTGTTTTTTGCCCCCCCCCCACGTCTGTATCCACAGGGTGCACAGGGCACAGAGCACAGGGTCTGGCACTGAATTGAATGAGTTTTTTAAAAAAAGAAAATAGAGAGGTACGGACATATCTGAGGCCCTGGGTTGGATCCCCAGGAACACACACACCCACACTAGATGCAGGTGAGCCAGGTATGGTGACACATACCTGTAATCCTAGTACTTGGGAGGTTGAGACAGGAGGACTGCAGATTCAAGGCCAGCCTCAGTAAGTTATTGAGACCCTGTTTCGAATAAAAAAATAAAATAAGGCTGGGGTTGTAACTTGGAGGTAGAACACCCCTGGGTTCAGTCCCCAGTACCACAAAAACAAACAAACAGCAAAATAGATGCAGGTGTTCAAAATACTCACCCACACCTGGGTGGCAACTCCTGCTTTAAGAGTTCAGATCCAGGTTTTTATCCCCTGTGACCTTGAACCACTGACTCCCGTCTTCAGAAGCCTTGTTTGCCTCCTTATCTGTAGAATGGGTATAAATATGGTGCCTATTGTGGAGGGGTAGAATATACCTCCTCCAAATACGAAGGATGGCTGAGCTGAAAGTTAAGAAATGGTACAGGAAAGCTCTCCACCCTCCCTCTACCTGCCTAAAAGCAGAACAATAATGATCCTGGGGGTTAATATTAATCCTCCTACACCACTGCCCTGGCTCAAGTGAAGAGTGCTTGGAAAGAAAGCAAAGTGGGTGGCCCAGACCCACTCGAGAACACTGTTATCATTCCAGCGCGTGGCCGTCAGGGCAGGCCCGCAGAGCTGGAGTAGAATCCAGGACAAGGGCCTGGAGCAAGTCCTCTCTCCTGAACCTGTTTCCCTGTCTAAAATTTGAGGAGAATGCCAGATCCTAAGGTTTGGGGGAAGGTCCCATGAGCTATTACTGCATAGGAAGCGCTTGGCACACGTGAGAATATGAATATATATATATATATAGTACTGGAAATTGAACCCAAGGACATTCTACCTCTAAGCTACACCCCCAGCCCTTTTTATTATTATTATTGTGTGTGTGTGTGTGGCATTGGGGATTGAACCCAGGAGCATTCTACCTCTGAGCTACACTTCCAGCCCTTTTTATGTTTTTGATTTGAAACAGGGTCTTGTTAGGTTGCTGAGAATCTTGCTACATTGCTGAGGCTGTCCTCGAATCCATAATCCTCCTATCTCAGCCTCCCAAGTACTGGGATTACAGGTGTGCAATACCATGCCTGGGTCTTTATTATTTATTTATGTACTGAGGCTTGAACCCAGGGACATTCTACCTTATAGCTACATCCCCAGTCCTTTTTATTTTTTGTTTTGAATCAGGGTCTTGCTAGGTTGCTGAAAGTCTCGCTAAATTGCTAAGGCTGTCCTCTAACCTGGGATTCAGGCGTGTGCCTTGACACCCAGCTTTATTTAATTAAATTTAATTTATTTATTTATTTATTTATTTATTATTTTGTGGTACTGGGGATTGAACCAGGGGCAGTCTACCTCCGAGCTACATCCCCAGCCCTATTATGTTATATTTTATTTTATTTTGAAACATGATCTTGCAAAGTTGCATAGGGCCTCACTAGGTAGCTGAGGCTGGCTTTGAACCTGTGATCCTCCTGTCTCAGCCTCCCAAGTACTGGGATTACAGACGTGTGCCTTGACACCCGGCTTTATTTTTTATTTAATTAATTAATTTATTTATTATTTTGTGGTACTGGGGATTGAACCCAGGGGCAGTCTACCTCCAAGCTACATCCCCAGCCCTATTATGTTATATTTTATTTTATTATTTTATTTTATTTCATTTTATTTATTTTATTTTGAAACATGGTCTTGCAAAGTTGCATAGGGCCTCACTAGGTAGCTGAGGCTGGCCGCGAACCGGCGATCCTCCTGTCTCAGCCTCCCACGTACTGGGATTACAGGCGTGCGCCACCACGCACCGGCAACATGTATAAATTGTATTTGTCTACTTAAAACTTAATTCTAAATTGCTAAGGCGGACCTCGAACTTGGCGATCCTCCGGACTCAGTCTCTCCAGTCTGACTACAGGCGTCGCGGGCTGCCGGCTCCCATCCCAGAGCCCAGTCCTTCCCTGCCCGCCGCAGTCCCGGGCCGAGGGGCGTGGCTCGGCTCCTGGTGGGCGTGGCCATCCCGGGCCCGCCCCGCGGCGGTGGGCGGGGCCAGGCGGGCGCCCCAGCGCGCGCGCGCGGCGGCCGCAGGTACGCGGACAAGATGGCGGCGGCGGCGGCGGTCGACAGCGCGATGGAGGTGGTGCCGGCGCTGGCGGAGGAGGCCGCGCCCGAGGCGGCGGGCCTCAGCTGCCTCGTCAGCCTGCCGGGCGAGGTGCTGGAGTACATCCTGTGCTGCGGCTCGCTGACGGCCACCGACATCGGCCGCGTGTCCAGCACCTGCCGGCGGCTGCGCGAGGTGTGCCAGAGCAGCGGGAAGGTGTGGAAGGAGCAGTTCCGGGTGAGGTGAGCCCGCGCCCGCGCCCGCGCCCGCGCCCCGCGCTGCGCCCCCGGCCGCCGAGCCTCGCCCCGGCCCCGCGACGCCCGAGCGCGGGCCCGCCCCGGCCCGGCCCGGCCCGGCCCGGCCCGGCCCGGCCGCAGACAAAGGCCTCCAGGCCGCCGGCCGCCGAGCCCACCGCGCCCACCGCGCCCCGGCCGGCCCTCGGCGGAGCGTGCACGGCCCGGGGTTCGCGCGCTCCCTTTGTGCCTGGCTCGGCGCTGATGTTTACACGGGTCCAGCGATGCGGCCATCCTGCGGGCGCAGCATCCCCGGGCGGGTCGTGGAGCACCGACGTCCCTGTCGGACCCGGGTCCCATCGGCCCGCGCACTCCCGGGATGACCTTGGGTAGGGAGGGTTAGCGCCCCTCGTTGAAGCCGCGTTCATCGGCGGGGAACGGGGGCGATCGCCAGACCCACCTTCTTACGTGGTTATTAAATGAAATGATGTATGGGAAAGCACGCACGCAGGGCCCGGCGCTTAGGAGGCGCGCCATCAAGGCGAACTGTCATTGTCATCAGTATTGTTGTTGTTGTTGTTTGCGAGGTGGGGGAATGGAGGTACAGGCTTCATGTCGCCACGCCAAGGTCACACCATTGGAGTGCGTGCGTGGACGCCGGGTGGAGATTTGAACCAAGTCCATCGCCAGAACCGCCGCTTCCCACCAGACCAACCATAATGCTGTGCGTTTGCCAAGGCTGCCTTGGAGTCTCTGTTAAGCTGAAGGGGGTGTTTCTCTCCTTGTAGGTGGCCTTCCCTTATGAAACACTACAGCCCCACCGACTACGTCAATTGGTTGGAGGAATATAAAGTTCGGCAAAAAGCTGGGTTAGAGGCCCGGAAGATTGTAGCCTCGTTCTCAAAGAGGTTCTTTTCAGAACACGTAAGGATCTGTTGATGTAGCGTTCGCTTGGTAGCGGTGTATCCGGGTCTGTAGGCATTAGCTCATCCAGCCCTTGCTGATCTCTCCCTTTTCAGTGCTCGCACAATCCCTTACTCGCTTCCACGGCTGCAAGAGTCATTGTGTCCTTTCCCTCCCATCCAACAACACGAAGCCATTTGTCCCTGCCAGCTTTACTTTTCTAAAGCCAGAGAGAATGGGGGTGGAGGGAGCAGGGAGGAACGCGCAGCGCAATGTGGAGGGAATCCAGATCAGCTTTATTTCTCTTCAAGTAGGTTCAGTGTATGCTTTGCAACCTCCACATGATTTGGGGAATCATCAGTGATAGAACACTATAAATTTCTCCCAGAATCGCTGACAAAATTAATATAGTTCTTCTCTCTGGCTTTGCAGATTCTACCCAGTAGCGAACTGCATTATTTGTTAAGGTAACAGAGGACCTATAAATCGGTTGTTGCTCCCTGAAATAAAATTGACTTGCATTTATTATCCCTGAAAAGATTTTTTTAATATTGCTGAAATGCATGGGTTTTTTTGTTTTGTTTTGTTTTCCCTAAAATCTCTCTTCAAAGTCTCTGTATCCATTCCTGATTCTTAACTGTTTGTAACTCTGGAAAATAGTCCACTCTAAAATATATATGTATGTGTGCTCATTATATATATATACACATAAATATATATATATATTTGGTGGCACTGGGAATTGAACCCAGGGACATTCTACCTCTGAGCCACACCTCCAGCCCCATTTTATTTGTAATTTTGAAACAGGCTCTTGCTAAATTACTCTGCTCTGGCCTTGAACCTGCTAGGCTCTGTCTCAGCTTCCCAAGCCCTGGGATTACAGGCATGTGCCACTTTGCTTGGCTCTACTCAAACTATTAGATTTTCATTTCTGACTGGGGGTCCACAAATAAAGCTGATCTTATTTATTTTACTATTCTGATTTATTGAAGATTATTTATTGGAAATTACTTCTGATTTTCTAGTTTTAACTATTGTTGGTTAATGGAGTTTATACATTTGAAATGTTTTCAAGGTGTTTCAAATTTTGAAAGGGAAATTTTTAGCTTATTTCCCTATGAGGAATAAAAATCTACATTCCCTATGTAGAATTCATTTCTATTAATGTTAGAATGAACAAAATTTATGTTCTATTTTGGAGAAGCTATGTCCTAGTTAATTCATAACCACAAATGGTAAATACCGATTTAAATGTGTTTGCACACATAGGTATTCTGGTGCAAGGCATGTTTGATGCAGTTGGTCATGGGCTACTAGTTTGCAACCTCTACTCTAGTTCAGCTGGTTTTGTGTGCATTTTTTACAGTCTGCACCTTTGTCTAATAATGATGGATTGTACCTTTTTCCCCCTTAGCTCCCTCTTTCCCTGTACCACTACTTAATTAGAAGTGTGTCAAGAACTTTGAACACAGCAGGCACATACTTACTATTGATCTGTGGGTGGGTGATTGCTTTGGCACAGGACCCTTGTGTTCTTATGTTCTCCACATGCACACAGGTTGACCTGAAACATCCTGGCTACCTTCAAAAAGAAAAGTGGGGGCAGTCATAGCATTTTAAGCGGAGAGGATCTTAAAGCTCTTTGTACCCCACCTTCACTTCCAGAGGGGAAAATGCCCAGCAGGTTAAAGGAGCGCCTGTGGCACCAGGCTGCAGGCTTGACCCTCCTCTCATAGTTGTCTACAATGGAGATTGCATGAGATGCTTATTGTGAATTTTGAAATTTTGTAGTTCTAGTCCTTGGGAGCTATTTTTCTTCACATTAGAATTCTGAATTTCCAGTTTCAGAAATCCCAGTGTACGGTAATTAATTTACAAGTAACAAGGAGATCTAAACAAATTATTGTTTCTTTCCATGTTACTTTCTACCCCTGGCAAGTAGTGTGAGATAATGTAGAATAACTGTTACCACTGTCCATAGAAGAGGGTGTCTTTGCTTGCAACTCAGATATGTGTCTGAGAGTGACAACTACATATACTCATAATTGAGGCCCGCCTTTGTATGTCTTCTTTATAGGTTCCTTGTAACGGCTTCAGTGACATTGAAAACCTTGAGGGACCAGAGATATTTTTTGAGGATGAACTGGTGTGTATCCTAAATATGGAAGGAAGGTAAGCCATAGCTTTCACGGAGATTTTTTCTCTTTGTTTTAATGGCAGTTACCCCAGAATAAATTGCTGTGATTTGTATGTTTCCAAGTATGTTTCCCTGGAATGTATGTTTCCAAGTATTTCATGTATTGCCATAGTTATAGTTTTGAAAATTTATATGTGTATGAGGTTTTACACCAAGATAATTGATGTACACAATCAGCAGTCTGTATCCATGGGTTCCTCATCCATGAATTCAACCTAACTTGTATCAAAAATATTTGGGGAAAAACTGTGTCCATACTCAACATGTGCAAACTTTTTTTTTCTTGTTATTGTCCCTAATCAATATAATAATTTGGTGTGGCCGGGCGTGGTGGCGCACACTTGTAATCCCAGTACTTTGGGAGGCGGAGACCAGAGGATCCGGGTTCACGGCCAGCCTCAGCTCTCTCGCTCTCTCTCTCCCTGTTTCTCTCTCTCTCTCTCTCTTTCTCTCACTCTCACTCTCTTTCTCTCCTTAGCGAGGCCCTCCACAACTTCGTGAGACCCGGTTTCAAAATAAAGTATAAAAAATAGGGCCAGGGGCGTAGCGCGGAGGTAGAACGCCCCTGCGTTCAATCCCTGGTACCACAAAAAAAAAAAGTTGGGTGTGGTGATGCATGCCTGTAATCCCAGTACTTGAGAGGCTGAGACAGGAGGATCACAGGTTTGCAGCCAACCACAGCAACTTAGAACCACACTCCACAACTTAGTGAGATCTTGTTTCAAAATAAAATAGGGCTGGGGGTGTAGTTCAGAGGCAGAATGGCCCTGGGTTCAAACCCCCAGTACTACCAAAATAAGTGAGTGAATGAATGAATGAATGAATGAATAGGACTGGGGGTGTAGCTCAGAGGTAGAATGTCCCCTGGGTTTAATCCCCAATACTAAACAAAACAAAACAAAAACAATATAACTATTTACATAGCATATATACAGTACTAGGTATTATATGTAATCTAGAGATGATTTAAAGCATGGGGAGGATGTGCACCATTTACATAAGGCCCTTAGAGGTCTGTCTTAGTGTAATGGGCGATTTTGTTGTTTACAATTCTAGGGTTTGGGTAGGAAATGATATTACCTTGATCTTGAACATGGTAGCTATTTGGTTGAGCCTTTTTCTCTCCCAGTCCCTCAGTTACTCTCTTAATTAAGAAGAGTACATTATGTCTTAGTTGTTGTTTCAAATGTTTTATGCCTTACATTTACTGCTGTGAAGGTTAATTTTCAGTGTACTTGAAAGATGAGTTGGCTTCCAGCCTAACTTGCCTGTGGGAAAGATTTTCTGCTCTAAAAGTTTGGAAAACTTTACTGGCGATGAAAAGAAGAATGCTAGTTTAGCATCTTCCTTAAGAGAAACATTGGGAAATAGCTCACAAACAAGGCATAAAGCGTCCTGATTGTTGTCTTTAGAGGGATTTGGGAGGGTAAATGTCTGTCCGTGGAACAAGGAGAGGTAAGATGTGTCACTATTCTAGGCCTGGATGAGTTCAGATGCAGAGGTCGTTTTCCTGTTTCTATTTTGGTTTATCTATAAATGAATTGAGGTATGATCTAATAGTATTGCGCAGCCTTAAAAATAAGAGCTGACTTGTTTTTTACACATTATATATATACTACTAAATACATAGATATGATCTCATACGTACTTGATTGGTTGTTCCAGTTTGATGTTTGGTACAGACTTTGCTTTTTATTATTTATGCTGTTTCTGCACTTCTTCCCTCCTTTCACATTGGCCTTTCCTGCCCCCATTCCTGTACTTCTTGATAACAAATTATATGATTTTCTTTCATGCTAATAGACAGTGATACAAATGGGGAAGGAAAAGAAAGATCATTATTTCAAAAAATTGGGATCATATAATAGGTACTTTTCTATATCCTTTTTTCCTCACTCAGTATTACTTTAGGGAAAGCTATCCTAATCAACTGGTATAAGGTCAAATTCACTTTTGTTAATGCTGATTACTATTTTGTAGTATAATACCATAGTTTATTTAACCATTCACCTATTGATGGGCAACCACTTTCTTTTTTTTTTTTGTTTTTGTGGTACCGGGGATTGAACCCAGGGGCGTTCTACCTCCGCGCTACACACCCGGCCCTATTTTTTATATTTTATTTTGAAACTGGGTCTCACGAAGTTGCGGAGGGCCTCACTAAGTAGAGAGAGAGAGAGAGAGCTGAGGCTGGCTGCGAACCCGGATCCTCCAGTCTCCGCCTCCTAAAGTGCTGGGATTACAAGCGTGTGCCACCACGCCTGGCCAACCACTTTCTTTTTGTATCACAGTGAGGGGTAATGTCTCTAGTGGATTAATTTCTAGACCCATTTTTGGGAATGGGATTCCTAGATGAGACTACAGAATATTATTGAAAAACATAAAGTAAGAAAAAGCATGTCCTTGCTGGGCACAGTGGTGCACACCTGTAATCCCAGTACTTGGGAGGTTGAGACAGGAGCATCGCAGGTTCAAGGCCAGCAGCATGTGGTAACTTAGTGAGACCCTGTTTCAAAATAAAAAATAAATACAATAAAATAGGGCTAGGGGGTATGGCTCAGATGTAGAATGCCCCTGGTTTCAATCCCCAGTACCACCACCAAAAAAAAAAAAAAGGGGGTAAGGGAGGGAGGGAAAAAGATAGCATATGTGTCCTTGAATGTCAAAACTTACTATCACAAAAAATGCTAGTTCTCCCCAAATTAATTTAGTGCCATTCTAATTAGGATCCAAATAAGGTTTTGGGAGGGGGAGGCTTTTATTTTGTTTTTTTAATTGGATAATACTGTCACAAAATATGTACAGAAGAGTAAGTTCACAAGAAAGGACAGAAAAGAACATGTTTAAGCAGTCATAACAGGGCCTGAAGATTGGTAGCATTCTTGCTAGCATGCCCAAGGACCTAAGTTCAATCCCAGAACCACAAAAAATAATCATAATCATAATGGGAAATAAGCATCATGAGATATTCATGAATATGAGAACATATTCTATAGCTATTTGTAATCAAAGCAATACAGTGTTTAAATAAGAATAGATAAAATGCAACCATCGGTAGCAAAAAAAGAATTCAGAAATATGTCCCTGAATAAAAGATAATGTCTTTAAGCTCTTAGGGGAAGGTGGATGGTTTGATAAATGGTGCTGTGTATAATTGAATATCCATCTGGAGCAAAGTAAAACCTGGATCATATACATAAAATAAGTTCCAAGGGATTAAACAACTGAAACTTTAAGATGATCACCATGAAAATCCCTCAAGGAAGTAGGAGACTTTTAGGGAAACCTCCTTAATCAAGACTGATAATATGGAAGCAGTAAAAGAATACAGACATGATTTTGTGATAATATAAGCTTCTGTATGACCAAAGAAACCATAAAGGCAGTACAACTCTTATGAATTTCCAAAAAGAAATAAAATGTTCAAAGGACTAGGAAGACAACATTCACAGTGTGGAGGTAGAATGCCCCTGGGTTCAATCCTGGGTACCGCAAAAAAAAAGAAAGAAAGAAATATCATAAATACATTACACTTTGGCGTAATGCCTAATATATATTTTGAGCCTTAAACAGGGTTTTGTTTTGTGTGTGACTTGAGGGGTACTGGAGGATCAAACCCAGGAGCATTTCACCTCTGAGCTACACCTCCAGACCTGTTTTATTTTTTATTTTGAAACAGGGTCTTGCTTAGTTGCTGAGGGTCTCACTAAGTTGCTGAGTCTCGCTAAGTTGCTGAGGCTGGTCTTGAACCTGCAATCCTCCTATTGCATCCTCCCAAATACTGGGATTACAGGCGTGTGCTAACACGCCTGGCCACAGGTTTTTTTAAATGACAGGGAATACTCTACATCTTAACATATTTTGGGATTTCAGTTTGGTTGGTTCTAGAAAGCATAGGAGGGGAATGGGGTTGGTTTTTGTAAGTGGTAAAGCACCAATCCATGAATATTTGAAAGAGTATATATTCTAACTGAGAAAATTGAGACCAATACTGAGACATTTCAATAGAATTACTGGATTTTAAAGAGAGAGTCCTTTGGGCATCCACACAAAAGAGATGATGAAGTCACTTATAAAAGAAAGAAAATGTCATCAGATTTCTCAACAGCAATGCTTTATGCCCGGGGGCGGGGGGATACTCAAGGATACTCAAAGATTGAAGGAAAATGTCAGCCAAGCATTTTTATATCCAGCCAAACTGACTTCCAAATATAAAGACTGCAGACAGACTTATCAACTTGGAAGAACTCAGTTTTGGGCCCTTTCTGACAAATCTGCTAGAAAATAAGCTTTGAGCACTCAAAAAAAAAAGAAAACAGAGATACACTGATATAGGACTGGTGGTGAACATTAAATATATATTTACTTGTAGAATTAAACCCAAATGAGTGTTGTAGGGGAAAAAGTATTGAATATGTAATGGTCATAAGCCATAACAGTATAGATTCAGTGCACTGTTAAAAGCAGAGAAATGAGTGGACAGTGTCAGTGGGAAAGAATGTGCAATTTATTCAGCTGTCTTCACTCACAGAAGTGATGAGGATATTGCTTCTTATTATTCTGAGGCTGGTGTGTGAGACAGATGTACAGTAAAGCAAGTGAATAATTGTGTGATATCCTAATTCTGTCGTCTGGTATCCTAGAGAAGCAGAATTCTCCTGGAATCAAGAAGATATAGATAGAAGATAGAAGAAGGTCAGATCCATATACCTCCAAATTTTAATTTTATAAGTGTCAGTATGAACTCTTGAAGTATTTTGTACTTATATATATGTAGCTATGTGAAGATGTATCTGTATATGTACAAACACTACACTTATTAGCCCTGTTCACTGGAAAGGTGTAGAAATAAAAACCAACCCAGTAGAAATGATCTTTCCTACTATCCAGATTATGATCTTTAGATATCATTTCCCACAAAAGAAACCAGGGCTTTTGGAGAGTGGTCGAGTCTAGGTCCACCCTAGACACCCTATGTCTCACCCTGGGCTGAGATGTGAAAGACGGGCCTGGAGCAGATCGGGGACCTGGAACCAGGTAGCAAGATGACTGACAGTGCTCCACAGCAGAAACATTGGGGCAACACTGAAGAGGCTCCATCGGCCAAGATCTGCAACGTGAGCATCAGTGTCAGCAGTAAGAGGCGTGGATTAGAACACACCGGATATGTTTAGCTTCATGAGTTCATAGTAATATTTTTTAAAAAAAACAACTAATTGGTCAAGATAATAGGAACTAATTGGAATATAATAGGAACTCAAATCATTCTTCTGGAAAATTATGAATAAACAGAATAACAGGAACATTTTTCTTGTCTTTCCTATATATTATGCCATCAGGGAACCTAATAGTAGATGAGTAGAAGTTTCTTTATGGATGCATTCCAATTAATAAACAAAGAAGGGATGGTTCAGTTAGAATATCACCACTTTATAACCTTGAAGGGATGAACAGACCTGGGTGTCCAGTTGCAGTGGCTGCCAACATAACCAGAGAGACCATTAGGCCTTACCATCTCCTGGCGCCCTGGGAACATGTCCTACCAAATGATCGGCCTCTGAATCTGATCAAGCCTCTATATCCACCTTCCAACACGAAATTCAGAAGAATATGTCTGACCATATCATGTGGATACAATTAGCAAATTTCAGACTGGGAAGTACAGGTCAGATAACTGGTTTCTTCAACAAATAAAACACAAAGGGGAAAAAGATGGAGGGGGTCCTATAGGTCAAAAGATTTTAAAGACCTCGAAATAAGCTAGAATGTTTCACGATGCACATTCAGTGGTCATACTGTAGAAAACAGAAGGTGATGACCATAGAGGTGTAGAATGTGATTCTTAGGGAAGTTTGAGGCCAACCCTGGCAACTTAGCAAGGCCCTGTCTCAAAGTAAATAAATAGGAATGGGGATATAACTCAGTTGTAGAGCACCCCTGGGTTCTAACCCTAGTACATATATAATATATATCTGGTGCTTGTTAAAATAGACTATATAATATGATTAATGTGAAGTAAAACTAGGTGATTGAGTTTTAAAATCTTAATTGTTATCGACTTCTTTGTTTTTTGTTTTTCCAGAAAAGCTTTGACCTGGAAATACTACGCAAAAAAAATTCTTTACTACCTACGGCAACAGAAAATTTTAAATAATCTTAAGGCTTTTCTTCAGCAGCCTGATGACTATGAATCCTATCTTGAAGGTGGGTCTTTCCTATGCTTGTGGCCTTTCAGGAGGTAGCTGAGCAAGAGCAGGAGAGGGAACTACCCTTGTGGTAAAGAGGGGGAGAGGAACCCACACTGTGTGGGCTTCTAGAGGTTGGATTATGTGACCTGACCAGTGAGGTGGGCAACACTGAAGTTCAGAGATAAGATTTTGTTAACATCTTTAGCTGTCAGCTAAATAGAATATTTTCTTTCTTTTTTTTTTTTTTGCGGTACTGGGGATTGAACCCAGGGGCATTCTACCTCCGAGCTACATCTCCAGCTCTATTTTTTATTCTTTATTTTGAAACAGGGTCTCACTAAGTTGCAGAGGGCCTCACTAAGTAGCTGAGGCTGGCCGCAAACCCAGATCCTCCAGTCTCAGCCTCCCAAGTACTGGGATTACAAGCGTGCGCCACCACGCCCGGCTAAAGAGAATATTTTCTAAAGATGCCTCATTGGTTCAAAGTGTGAGCTAATGAGATGAATGCCTTGTTCTAAGTTTTAAAGCATCATTTCCAAGTCAGAGAGAAATGTATCCAGTTCTGTATCTGTGTAACTTTGAACACATCACTTAACCTCGGCTGGTTTAATGAGGACAAAATGTTCTTGCACTGAGTTAGGCTGGTCTGAGGAGATATGAGGAGAAAGAGATTGAGTGGGCAGGCAAAATGGAGGGAATGACTTTGTGTTCTTAAGAAGCTGATTGGGAACAAAATGTGACTGCAATTTTTTTAAAACTATTTTAATTCCTAGAATATTTCACAAACACTCCCATAAATTATGATTAGGAAATACACATTCACTTTCCTTCCCTGTTCCCAATGATTTACCCAATTTCATTGATTTTTTTCACCTCTTTATCATAGTCTTGTCTCCATTTATTGCTATTTTCATGTGGGCTATCACCATCTCTCCCAGCAACAGCTTTCTAAGGAATACTTGCTTTCCTGAGCATCACCCCCTCCTGCCCTCAAGGCAGCCGGCATAGCCATGCTAATCCAGCCCAAAGTCACAGGGTGCGTGCGCATGTGTGTGTGTGAGAGAGAGAGACTGGATTGAACCCAGGTGTGTGTGTGAGAGAGAGGGAGAGGGAGAGGGAGGGAGGGAGGGAGGGGGGGGGACTGGATTGAACCCAGGGGAACTGTACCACTAAGCTATACCCCCAGCCTTTTTTTTTATTTTGAGACAGGGTCTTGCTAAATTGCCCAGGCTAGCCTTGAACTTGCAATCCTCTTCACTCAGCCTCCCAAGTACTGAGATTACTGGCATGCACTACCACGCCAGGCTAAATCCCCATCTGCACTCCGTGTGAAACCTGCAGTTGGAAGCTGACTTGCTTTTTTAAATCTCTGCTTGCTTCAGTGCCCTCCGTGATCCTGCCCTCCCCGTCCCCTGCCCCAGCTGCAAACCTTTCCCGTTACTCTTCAGATGCCCCATTTGCTCCAGCCAGGCCTACAGAGACACTTGGCTTCACCTGCTCACTTGTAGTAGCTCTTTCTTATAATTTCCTCTTAAAAACCCTGTTCACCCTCCAAGCTCCGCTCGGGTCTCACTCCCGTCCATATCCAGCCAATCACTTGCAGAACGACTACGGTTAGCAGGTAGTAGTCAGCTGCCTCACATCCTTTCTATTCCAAATGTATACTTTTTCCTTAACTAGTCATTAAGTGTCTTATGTTCCAAGCCCTTTAGTTAATCTAAGTCTCAAGTTTCCAATTCTGTGAATATTTCAACAAAAGTGACCCAAATACATTAAAATAGGTTAGAAATCATGATCTAGAGCTTACATATCCTTACATATATGTGGGAATACATATTTTTTCAAACACTAATTATTCATCTACTACTTTTCTCAAAAGAGTAGAAACTCTAAAAACATTTTATGTTATTGTAAATAGTATATTTGTTGCACAATTTAAGGTTTTGTTTGTTTTGCTATTGGGGATTGAACTCAGGGATGTTCTACCTCTGAGCTACATCCCCCCTCCCTTTGTATTATTTTAGTTTGAAACAGGGTCTTGCTAAGTTTCTGAAGTTGGCCTCGAACCTGCGATCCTTCAGTCTCAGCCTCCCAAGTACTGGTATTACAGGAGTGTGCCACCATGTCTCACTTCAATTTATGTTTTTATAGATGCCCCACATTAGGAACTATAGGACTTAACAAGTTAAGATGAGTGTGTACCATGCAATGTCCAGTGTAGATGTTTCATAATTGTACAAAAATCTCATATCCAAAAGGAAATGAAAAATCTGTTTTAGTTGATTAAAATAAAATGTCCTCATCACCTTTAAATCCTCTTATACACATACTAGAGTTGGGAGTCCGCCTGTCTTCTGTTGACTTCACAATTAAGAATAGTGTAACGAGCTTAATTTTCTGCAGCATATGCTAGAAAACAAGTACTTGAGCCAGGTGTGGTGGCGCACGCTTGTAATCCCAGTACTTGGGAGGCTGAGACTGGAGGATCCAGGTTCGCAGCCAGTCTCAGCTCCTTAGTGAGGCCCTCCGCAACTTATTGAGACCCTGTTTCAAAATAAAAAATAAAAAATAGGGCTGGGGGTGTAGCTCGGAGGTAGAATGCCCCTGGGTTCAATCCCAGTACCGCAAAAAAAAAAAAAGAAAACACTGTGTTTCATTTTTCAAATATAAAGTTATTATAACTTTCAAACAAACCATTGTATGAGGCATTGGGAGGCACTGAAGGATGTTAAGTAGTGGAGTATATGGACGCGGGCGCCAGGGTTTTGGTGCTGGGTGACACCAGAATAGTGATGGTGATGCCATTGGAGAAGCTTGGTCGGCATTAGGATGGGGCGACTTCAGAGAAGTGCAGCATGAGCTTCTTCAGCCTCCACACAGGGACCCAGGTCAGACCACCTGGCTAGTGGCAACACAGGGACTGGGGTCTAAGTCTCTTGACACCCAATCAGCTTTCAGCTCCTTGGAGCATTGGTAGGGGAGTCAAGATCCTGGGCTGAAGCAGGAGCAGTGGCGTGCCCCTGTAATCCCAGTACTTGGGAAGCTGAGACAGGGGCGTCACGGGTTCGAAGCCAGTCTCAGCAACTTAGCAAGACTCTCAACAACCTAGTGAGACTGTTTCAAATTTTAAAAAATGGCTGGAGGTGTAGCTCGGAGGTACAATGCCCCTGGGTTCAATTCCCAGTACCAAAAAAAAAAAAAGATCCTGAGGCCAAT
The DNA here is from genome assembly GCA_004027185.1 of Glis glis. Classification (NCBI taxonomy): domain Eukaryota; kingdom Metazoa; phylum Chordata; class Mammalia; order Rodentia; family Gliridae; genus Glis; species Glis glis. Next base: position 17,231 of record PVJS01037886.1, read on the forward strand.
CTGTGATCTCTTGAATTTAAGTGATTCAGGTTTCCCAAGGTGAAATGTCCCATGACCAAGGAAAGATGTTAGTCGTTTGATCTCAGATTAAGAGATGACCTCAGGCTGTTAAGAGTAGGGATTTTTTTCTTTCTTTCTTTCTTTTTTTTTTTTTTTTTTTTGGTGGTGGTACTGGGGAATGAACCTGGGACTTTCTACCTTTCTACCCCCAGCCCTATTTATTTGTTTTGTTTTATTTTGAAAGAGGGTCTTACTAAGTTTCTGAGGGTCTCACTAAATTGCCAAGACTGGCCTTGAACCTGCGATCCTCCTGTCTCAGCCTCCCAAGTACAGGGATTACAGGTGTGCGCCATCATGCCCAGCTAAGAGTAGTGATTGTTAAGAGGCAGTGTCTCTGGTGTGCTTTTTAGAACTTTCTAGCTGCAGCTTCCCTCATTATAACTGTGTATCTAATTTGAAGGTAGAGTTATCTACAGAGTCCGCTTACTGTTCACACTCAAAAGGTATAATTTGTTGAAATGGCCTATCTTTCATTGAGGGCTTTCAACTTTTTTAATAATGGAGCTTTATTAAAAAAGGATCTTTACCATTAAGTGTTTTGGAGTTGTTGGATTTTGAACCTGTAAGAGAGTGGAAGGGAGAAATAGCTAGACAAGATCTCCTTTATGGTGTCTGTTTCTCTTTGTAACAGAATATGGGAATAGGCCACATATCATGCAGTGTTTTGAGTCTGTGACCTCTGAGAGACTGGTTTATTAAAAAAAAGAATAGTAGCTGGGCATGGTGGCACATGCTTATAATCCCAGTACTTGGGAGGCTGAGACAGGAGGATCACATATTCGAGGACAGCCTCAGCAACTTAGTGAGACCCTGTTTCAAAATAAAAAATGAAATAGGGCTAGGGGTGTAGCTCAGAGGTGGAATGCCCCTGGGTTCAATCCCCAGTACCACACACAAAAAAAACAGTGAAGTGTAATCTTGTAAAAAATCTGTCCTTCTCATCGTGTTCAGAAATAAGAATTGATTCTAATTCTTGTTCGTCACCAGGTGCCGTTTATATTGACCAGTACTGCAACCCTCTCTCGGACATCAGCCTCAGAGACATCCAGGCCCAGATTGACAGTATCGTGGAGCTGGTTTGCAAAGCCCTTCGGGGCATAAACAGCCGCCACCCCAGCTTGGCCTTCAAGGCAGGTGTGGAATTGCTTTGGATACAACTGTATTTGCAAAAGAAAACCTAGAGGAGTTGGTTTACTTGGGAAATTCAGCAATTCTTTCCCATTATGTGACAAAAAGTGATAAGTGACAGGACATCATGTTTACCTGGACAATGTAAAAGACTTGAAATACCTACTCTCTTCTCCCTAGATTGGCAGCATTTGATTGTTAAGCCATTGCCAGTCATTTGTCGTGGGGTGTTTGGGCACCGATAGTGACCTTCTTTGTGCATGTCCCAGAGCAGATCTCTGTGTTTCAGGCGACTCCTCCATGATAATGGAAATAGAGCTCCAGAGCCAGGTACTGGACGCCATGAACTATGTCCTTTATGACCAGCTGAAGTTCAAGGGGAACCGAATGGATTATTATAACGCCCTCAACTTATACATGCACCAGGTAAGTATGGATGTAGTAAAGAAAAATAGTGGGCCCTGCACGTCCATGGATTCTCCTGCATCCACATATTTAACCAATTGTGGATACAAAATATTTGCAAAAAAATAGCGATTGCATCTATACTGAACATGTACACAGGCTTTTTTGGGGCAATATTACCTAAACAGTTGCAACAACTATTTACATGGCATTTATAAAGTATTAGATATTGTAAGTCATCTAGAGATGGTTTAAAGTATAGAGGGGAATGTGCACAGGTTATGTGCAAACACTCTGCTGCTTTAGGGATTTGAACATCCAGATGTGGTATCCGTAGGGGGTCCCAGAACCATTTCCCTGCAGGTACTGAGAGACAACTGTGCGTGTGTGTGTGCGTGTGTGTGTGCGTGTGTGTGTGTGTGTCCATCCATGCATAATTTATGTTCATCTGTGGTAGGCTATTCATTTTGTGAGGGCAAGTATTAGAGCTTTTCCATCTCTGAGTGCCCAGGGAAGCACACTTAGTTTTCCTTCTATTATAAGGATATTATGCCGGGCATGGTGGTGCACACTTGTAATCCCAGTACTTAGGAGGCGGAGACCAGAGGATCCGGGTTCACGGCCAGCCTCAGCTACTTAGTGAGGCCATCTGCAACTTCGTGAGACCTGGTTTCAAAATAAAGTATAAAAAATAGGGCTGGGCGTGGTGGCGCATGTTTGTAATCCCAGTACTTTGGGAGGCGGAGATTGGAGGATCCGGGTTCGCGGCCAGCCTCAGCTCTCTGTCTCTCTCCCTGTCTCTCTCTCTCTCTCTCTCTCTCTCTCCTTAGTGAGGCCCTCTGCAACTTCGTGAGAC
>PVJS01037887.1:0-19678 GCA_004027185.1 Glis glis
AACCTGCAATCCTCCTGTCTCAGCCTCCCAAGTACTAGGATTACAAGCATGCACCACCATGCCTGGCTCAACTTCCTTTTTATGAAAGGGTGTTGTAGACATAGAAGCTGTCCTCAGAGTGGGGCTCTGGGCTGCCTCAGGCAAACCATTCCAGATCCCTCCCTGGAAAATTTCCAAGGTCCTTTCTAATCCTAGGTTTCTATTTTAAAATTCTCTTTGAATGGTTTTATTTGGGTGTGTATTAGTGTTGAGATTGATTGATTAATTGATAAGGGTTGATATAGAAGGCTGCCAAGCAGAAAGCCTCATGAGCTCTGTTCCTTCCCCCTACTACACACTACAGCTCACTGAGGGTTTGAGCTTGAGTTTTTCTCAAGGTAGACACCAAATCTGGGACCACCCAGGGGTGTCCTACCTGGCACAGTGATGTGTCAAGTCTTTTCAGGAGAAAGATGGCACACTCCTGGGTCATCTGAGGAGAGTTTGGTGCAGAAACTGTTGACAGGGTACAATGGAGGGTCCCTGCAGGGAAGCACAGGTTTCCCCAACCAGGAGGGAGAGCCCAGTTCCTCGGGCCTATCTCGGTGGGGTCTGTCTCCATCCTGAGCCTGGAGAGGTGATCAGAAGGCACAGTGGCCAGAATCTCCATGCAGAGAGGGCTGTGTTAGGGCCACCTGGCAGGAACCATGACCTTCAGTGGCCATAACCAGCCCACAGGGAAGGAGCTGAGAGAATAATACATCTTCTCCCTCTCCATCTGCCTGCCAATCTCCCGCCAATTGCCTGAACTACTGAAAGCCAAAGGCCTCAGAGCAGAAAGCAGTGTAAGAAAGGGTAGGAGTAGATCTGGAGGGAAAGTGAAAAATAGTCAACACAGGCAGAAGAAGAAGAAGAAGAAGAAGAAGAAGAAGAAGAAGAAGAAGAAGGGAAGCGGAAGCTATAGTTTCTCTCAAGGGAGCAAAAATACCTCAATACAACACAGCCCAGCGATAAGTCTTTATTTCAATAGGTGAATCCAGTGCTGCTTTTTGACATAAAACAGAATATGTTTTCTGGCCAGAGAGTGAGCATCTACTCACACTGAAATCACGTTTGTCTTCCACTTAAGCAAACATTTGCCAAACATGGGCCACCCTTTGGACACTGTTCTAGGTGCTGGAAACAACAGGATCATAAATAACACTCACCTTTCCCTTAAGCAGCTTGCAGACTAATGAGAGAGAGAGAGAGACATAAAGACAGCTAACCACAACCCGGAGCAGAATGAACTTCATGCTTCAAAAAGTCCAGGTGATCTGAGAGGGCAGTGCCCAGGGGAAAACAGAGAAGTCTGCACGGGGGAGGTGATATTGGCTCTGGACCTTGAAAAATGAGCAGATCATCGTAAGAGGGCTCAAGAGCCCATGGTTGGACAGATAAGACCAGGGCACTTCAACTCAGGGTAGAGTGTGAACAGGGACCTGGATACAGGGAGTGCTGGGAAAACACAGACTACCGCAGGTCCTGTGGGGCAGATGTGGGGGTGGTGAGTGAAATCACCAGGTGGAGCACAAGGGAGGCTTCAGTTAAGTCCCAGAGGACCCTAACTGCCAACTTATCTCACTCCATTCAGGAGGCAAAGGAGACTCTGCTGGGTGCCATGGTGTCAGGATGAGTGTCACATACACTTTTTCATAGATTTATTTTGAGCATCATGGTCTCTAGCAATTCTATCTCGTGCCTTGAATTGGTGCCCAATTTGTTTCCATGACAGTAATATCTGTAGTGCATTGATCCCTAATGTGCCACATTAAATCACTTCAACCTAATGATATTAACGGCCTTGAACTGTAAATAAGATCTGCCTCCTAGCACCCTGGCGGATAACGGAAATAGCTCAACACCAACAATTTCAGACGAAGGAGCAAGAATGAAAGTGGTTTGGTGGAACAAAGTAGCCTATAAATAGTCAGAAGGGGACAGACAGGCCACGTTGCTGAAAGGCCCTTCAGCTAATGGGCTCAATGCTCCATAAATCAGTGAGCATGCAGAGAGGGCCGGCCTGTCACCCACACAGTCAATGCGGCAGGGAAAAGAGAGGGAACCTGCTAATTAATCTCTACCTTCAGCCACCATGACAAAGCTCACGGCAGCTTCCTTTTTATCTGGGCAATTGGTATTAAAAATGAAAAGAAGAAAATCAGTCTGCTTGCTTTATGGGATCTATTACCTAACCCCAAGGCCAAGTCAGAAAGTGCTTTTGGATTGTGCTGTTACAGGAGATGGAAGGATGGGGAGGCGGTGAAATCAGACCAACCATCACACAGCTGATGCTGACGGAAACGGAAAGGAAGCCCAGGTCCCTCACCCCACTCTCAGCAACAGACACGTCTGCTTTAGGGTTAAGAGAACAGAACCAAAGGAAAGACCACATTTCTGATCGCAAGCCTTTGTGACTGCATATAAAATACTGTGACGCTCTTCTGCAGAATCCACAGTGGGAGCCGGGCGTGGTGGCACATGCTTGTAATCCCAGTACTTGGGAGGCTGAGATAGGAGGATAGCAGGTTCGTGACCAACCTCAGCAACTTAGTGAGACCATTTCAAAAGATAAAAAATAAAATAGGGCTGGGGGTATAGCTTAGATATAGAATGTCCCTAGGTTCAATCTTCAGTACCCCACCACACACACACACACACACACACACACACACACACACAGAGCCAGACGTGGTGGTGCAAGCCTATAATCCCAGTACTTGAGAGGCTGAGACAGGAGGATCACAGGTTCAAGGACAGCCTCTGTAAGTAGTGAGACTCTCATCAACCTATCGAGATCCTGTTTCAAAATAAAAATTAAAAAAAATAGGGCTGGGGGTGTAGCTCAGAAGTAGAATGCCCCTGGGCTCAATCTCTAGTACATCTCACACACACACACACACACACACACACACACACACACTCAAAACCCACAGTGGGTCTTCACTAAACCTGGGAGGAACTGCAGACAAACCTTGAGGAAAAAGCCAGCTTTGCAAATATCAACCCTGCACATCGACCCTGGGCCGAGCAGCAGTCACCCAGCAGCTGCTGTGACCACTCTGGGACCCTTTCTGCCTCAGTGTGGTGAGTGCAGTGACATCCAAACATGGCCATTCCCCAGCATCCTGGGAAAGAGTTTTGGTGAGAGATCTGCATGGAGTGGAAGGCCTGTCCCTGTGGCCAGAGCCTGAGCTGGAGGGACACTGCGTGTCCAGTGCTGGGCAGACTGAGGCGTGGTCCCGTGGAGGGCAGGCAACAGAATAAGGGTTCAAGCAGCTCAAATATTCCAGATTATTCACATAAACTACCTCAGGCACCTCCTTGCTGCTTATTTTTTAACGTTTTATGTTTTTCAGAGACTCAATGACACCTATTTGTCAAACCTCTTCATAAACACCTCTTGTTACATAAAAACCCAAAGTTTCTGACTGCAGAGGGTATTGTATCTACACGCAGCAACTTCCAGAAGCAGGGATGAAGAAAAACACCTCTCTCTCTCTCTCTCTCTCTCCCTCCCTCGCCTCAGTTTCCCCTCACATCTCATTGACCAGAAATATGTCACATGTCCACTCCTAAACCAATGACAGGCTGGGGCACAAGCCTTTATGTCTGGCCTAGACTGATGACCCTTAAACTTGAGTGTGCATCAGAATCACCCCGAGACTTCCGCCAGGGATGACTGGTTCTCATTTCTGAAGGTTCCCAGGTTGAGGTGGATCTGCACACAGGGCAAAGTGGCTTAGACTTTGTCATCACAGGGAGGAAGCTGAGCCTGCCCTGAAACTCGTGGCTGCTTGGAAGACAGGGGACAGAGTCAGGGTTCTGGTTGGAAGGAAAGGGGTGGATATGTGATGGATGGCAATCACCCCAGGCTGCTGGTTTGGAGGCCACGAGGACCTGCCTTCACTTTGGTGGTCTGCTCCGATTCTGGCTTACCTGGTTAGTAGCTCTCAACCTCTCTGCTCCTTGCTGGACTAGAACTGGGGCAGAGCTGATGCCATAGATGACCAAAGGCTCACCAGCCCTGGGTCCAAAAGACTTTGTGGTGAGGGGGTGGTTACGCAGCACCCAGGGGAGCCTTCGTGGTCAGCCATGCATCTCCTTCCAGACAGCACCCCCATCCTCTGACATAGCATGGTAAAGAACAAAACAGAAAGATGAGATGCTCATCTTGAACTGCTCCTTTGAACTGAAATACAGCAGACTTGGTAAACACAGGCCTGACCCCTCAGCCTGCCTGTTATGTGTCTTCTGTGTATTTGCGATGACACCCAAGTACTTAATCACAATTATGTTGTGCACGGGGTCAAATATCACTGCTCTATGAGAACACAAACCACTCAATGATCCATCAATTTAGCCTTTATTTGGCCAGTCCTCACAATATCACCACTGCTCCCAGCACAGTTTTTATTCTCATTAGTCAGGGCTTTAATTACAGGCTGTGTTAAGAAAGAGTGCCAAGGGTCATTTAACAGAACACAGAGGTGAAGTCCCTGATGGGTGAGCTTTCTTTCTCAACTAAACACTTACTAAAGGATGTGTATTGACAAGCTGTTGAAGCTGGGTACGGTGGTGTATACCTGTAATCCCAGTACTTAGGAGGCTGAGACAGGAGGATCGCAGGTTCGAGGCCAGTCTCAGCAACTTAGTGAGGCCCTCAGCAACTTAATGATACACTCTTTCAAACTAAAAATATAAAATAGGGCTGGGGGTGTAGCTCAGAGGTAATTCCCCTGGGTTAAATACCATGTACCAAAATAAAAAGAAAGAAAGAAAGAAAGAAAGAAAGAAAGAAAGAAAGAAAGAAAGAAAGAAAAAAGAAAAGCTGTTGGTTCTCTCCTACCCTAAGTTCTCAGTCCAGCTTCTACAGTAAGAGGGGGTTTTTCCTGGTCCTCAGGGGCTGAAACTAGGGGCAATACAAGCAGGGCCTCTTGAGCCCTCAGCTTCCCACAGCCACTTTCAGAGTCCCAGGTATTTTCCCCATATGTCTGAAGTTTCAAGGCGCTTCCAGTCTGTGCCAATTCTGGAGAAAGGTTTCTTTGAAGACAGCTCAGTAACTCCGTGTATTATTGAAGGAAGAGAAAGCACATTGCATCGCATCCTAATACTGTCTTTCAACCAAAGGATATCAGCTGCTGGAAGCAGAGCCTGTCAGAGACAAATCCATTTGCTATGCCTTCCTCCTGTAGACGAAGGCAGAATCTAAAACTCCCAAAGAATAAGCAACAAAAGAATAAAAGTGTTGGCTTATCAAATGTACACAGTACTGCTCTTCTTCCCACCCACCAGGCAAACAAGAGAGATAAATACGCTGACGAGAGGAAGAAGAAAAGACACCGCCTTACTTGAGAGATTTGTGCTAGCGCGCATGACGCTGAGCATGTGTCGGGGGACAGACCACATGTGTATCACCTGGTACCTGCCACGTGTTTTCCACATAGAAGGTGCTGCGGCCATGTCACTGACTCTGAGTCCTTTCCTGTATGGCCCAGCGATGCCTCTGGTAGGAGGAGTCAGGTGTCTCACCTGCCCTGCCCAGCACGTAAGACCTTTCCATTTCCTGGGGATCATCACAGTCCAGGAAAAAAAAAAGCCCCAACACACCAGCAGTGAATAAGCTAGGACCGTCACCAGACAGGGCCAGGACAGAGGTACAGAGTAGTCAAGGCTGGAAGTTGTGGCTTCCTTCTCAGGTGCTGTCTGAAAGATACAAGCCCTGTCGAGAAGCACACTGATGAAAATTCTGGGCTTCTTGCTGTTTGGCTGTGTATTTATATTGTAGAACACAGGAATGGATTTTTCAGTCAGTATAAATCCACCTACTAAGAGGGTGGGAATCCCCTTCCTACCTTATCCCTGAAGCCCCCGATTCATGGGAAAGGACACACTTTCAGGTTCAAATCCAGAAATGTGGAGAGATGGGCAAAAGCTACCAGCTCTCCTAGAACCCTGACAGCTTTTCTGAGCAGCCTTCACTCTATTTCTGCATTTCTGCCAGTATTGTAAGACGTACCCAAGTAGTCCATACACTTTCTCTACTCTTAGGACTCTTATTACATCCCTCTGTATTGAGTTTACCCCTGATGTTAATTTGTCCTATCTTTATTATTCATTCATCCTACTCTGATCTTTCATGTCTTTCTTTTAATTATCTTACATATTAGTAATTAAGACAATTAAGAGCACTTTCAAGTGATTTGTGTTCCAGGATTTGGGCTTAAGTCTTTTATTTAGAATTTAAAACATATTTTACCATAGAAATTACTTAAAGTCTCTGCCTCACGAAAGCTGTAACATCGGGTTCTTACCGAGTACATAGTAAGTTATTAATCAGTGATCTAGACTCTTCAATAAGCTAGATATCCAATTTGAGTCTGTTTTTCGTGAAGATCCCCCCTCTGGGTGGGTACCTTCTAGCTTCTTAGTCAAGAATCAAAGAATAATGTGAAATAAAACCTGCTCAAGTCAAACCTATGAAGATAAGAGAAAATATGAAAAATAAACAGAGCTCCCTAACACATTCATGAAATCACCTGTCAATTTCTAGCAAGATCACCATTCCTCAAAGGAACATTCTAGTTAGATGACATGAAAGTATTAACCTGAAGATGGCTTCTGTGTTCACAGAGAGCTGACTGTGACATTTGTCAACCTCTCTTCCCCAGGGTGTTTTGGCTCATCTAGCCAAGAGGCAGAAATCCCCTTCCGACATCATCTCCTGAGCCCACCCACTCACGGATGAGGGCACCCCTCCCAGACCCAGACCCAGACCCAAACCCAGACCCAGATGTGTGCAGAGTCAAAACCATCATCTCTCCTGGGAACCTAATAGCCGCAGGCTCGGGGGTAAACTACAGAATGGCTTTTCACTGATGGTAGGACCCCCGCATCCAGATATAATGCCACACAATTGGGGAGACCACATTTTGCAGAGTGGGTGCACAAAAAGCTTGTTGAATCACTAGATGGGATGAGCTGGAACTGCGGGTTCTGGGAGCAAAGAACCATATGGTGCACAGTGGGAGGAGGAGGAACGGGAGGAGCCTGAGGAAGAGGAGGAGAGAAAATAATGAAATTCCTTTCTCCTGAACACAAGCTGGCCTTGGGAACATTTGAAAAGTCAGCTTTGAGGCAGATGGAACTGGACCGTGACCCACTTTGGGATCTTGCCTCCCCTTGTTAAGGCTGAAGGCCCCTGTAATATTCCAGGGCCAGTCCCTCTCCCGGGGCCCTGGGCTCCTCCCACTTTCCTTGCTCAAGACTTTGGTTCTAGCCTCTCTCCTACTTGCTTGATCTCTCTCCCAAACTTGATGAATCCTAACAGCATGCAAATGTGCTACAGAGTCTCTAGTTTTATAAAAGATCTCCCAGACCCCACATGTCTCTAGCCAACACACCATTCACTCAGACAAAAAAAAAGAGGAGTCCCACAAAAGTTGCCAAGCGCTCTAATCCAAGTTTCCCCTGACACCACTCAACCGGCTGTGTCAGGGTAGTCAATGATATTCATCTTGCTGAATATCATTGACTAGTTTTCAGCTCATTTTACTAAGATCTTACAAAACCATATTCTCCCAAAGGTTTGTGCTTCCCTTCCCATAGTGCAAAACTCGAGCTGAGATGGCTGCCAAGCTAGAGATGACATTTCCCAGTGCCATCCTGTCATCCCTCATGTTAATTTACGTTACTCCATAACATGTATTGCTACCTAACATTATATTTTATTTCCTTATTCTCAGGCTTCCAAGGGCATCAGAATCATCTAGATACTTACTAAAAACACAGATTTCTATCCCAAATCCCTAAGAATTCAGGAAGTCTTAGTGCCCAGCAATCTGCATTTAACAAGATGATTCTGATCCAAGTGAGCCTTAGATAGGTCATGGACTCCTAGTCCAGTCGAAGGGGTGCTGCCCTCCACTGGGGGGGGGGGACCTGGCCACCAGTGGGGTAAATGATGTGTTTTCAAAGGAGAGAAGCCTCTGTTAAGGGAGGGTTCTTATCACATGGGACTTCACCTGGCTTAACCAGGGTGGATAGCTTGGTTCTCCAGAACCAAGAAAGTTTCTGAAATATTCTAGCTGCACAAATCCTGTTCCTGAAGCCATCAAGTCACCGTGTGACGGAGTGTGTGAGTCTGCCTCTGTGGGCCTCCATTATCACTTTATAAAATGAAATTACAGCAAGTAAGTTGTTATCTCTGATCTCTCTCAACACCAGGGAGTCGGAACTACAGGCACTCATTCTGTAGTGCTTATACCCATAAGCAACAGCTTGAAATAAGAGGCAGATGCTGAGAAACAGAGGTGTTTTCTACAAAAGGGATATATCATGATAGGGTCCCAGAACCATGAAAGAACTTCCCATAGCATCAAATTGCCAGTTAAAGAAAAGAACTTCAAGTGTTGCACCTTGCATAACTACTACTATTGTTCAGGAGTTCTGAACAATTGACCATAAACATTTCTGAAGTGCTAGGAAACTGGCCACTTAGAACTGTACCGCAGAAAGATATACAGTAGAAAGAAAGTCAGTGGAGGTGACCTGATTAGGAATATACAGGCAGAACAATTAAAGCATCAGTGCTACAATGCAATTAGTAAACTTCACAAATGCTCAAAACTCTAACTGCAAGACATAGAGGAATAGCGTGGCATTGTTCCATTGATTATAATCTATCGAAGAGTACACTTTTTGCTAAGGTATTCAAGGGACAGAAATTAATGTGAGAGGAAGGGGTCTTCTCAAGATGACAGTACCAAGACCATGTGGAGAGGGCAGACAAAAGAACTGGAGAAATAGCCATCACCTTGTTTATTTGGAAAACGTTTCATGGTCCAAGTACTGTGCTAGGAACTGGAGATACAGAGATGGTTAAAACCAGTACCTGTCCTCAAGGAACAGAGTGTGAGCAGACAATAGCTGTGTAATTAGTGGTGAGACAAGGGAGACTGTGGTCCAGTCTCCAGGGGAAAGCCAGAATAGGTTCTCGGAGGAGATCATGGTTGAACCAGCACTTGAAGGATGAGTAAGAGTTTGCCAGGGATATAAGAGAAAACACACCCACCGGGTACAGAAAATATCACAGGAATATCTAGGTTGTGTTATTTTGTTAGCATTTTTCTCTTAGCCATCAAAGTTAGCCTTGAATATGGATTAGCTTCGTGACTCACTTTGGCCAACAGAAGTGATGGTGCACCAACTTTTCACTTGCTCTTATAAGGTCTGCACACTTCTATCGCCCTCTTGGCTCCTGCTACCACCGTGTGGACAAGCCTGGGCTAGCTCTCTGACAGTGAGCAGCTGCAGGGAACAGAGCCCCAGACAATCCACAGCTGACCACAGATGCAGGACCTGGAGCCGCCTGACCTGGTCAAGAACACTGTGTTTCTCCCTGTCCACCACACACACACACACACACACACACACGTGAGCAGTAAGAAATGCCTGCTTCAATTTTGGAGAGGTTTCTTATGTATCAACAGATAACTGAAAGAACTCCTTCCTGTCTGAATTCACAATAATGCTGTTCTCACGCTCTAAATCAGCACTGCAGACAGGCTGGAGCAAAAAGCTGCAGAGTGGAAAAACAAAACAAAAACAAAAACTTATCATTTGTTTATAAATGTCCACTTCACCTTCCCTATTTCTTTCTGATCAAACACGGTAAATGAAACACAATTCTCTTACAAACACAACCTTCCAGAAGAGCCCAATAAGAAAGAATAGATTTTAGAAAATAATGTTCCTTTCACTTGTCCAAATGCATTCTGTAATAAGTGTACACAAGTGACTAAACACAAAATACAGGTTTCTTTTCCTGCCCATGTTGACTTTGAGTTTAGGTGCTGCTTGGTTTTGTGCCTTTTCTTCTACTTTCTGACTTTGAGTACAAATATACAATGCAAATTCCCTATGACTGCATTAAACTGAGTGCAAGTGGTGCACTGAGACAGTTTAATCATCTGAGTGCCACACTACTAGGTGTCATGTTAAGGGTTCCAGGTAACTGCATGTCCAGAGTTAGATCCCCATCATATTTCTATGTCTCCTACTGGCTCATTAATTCTTTATTCCTGTACAAATTTTAAAAATACAATGTTAAGCGGGGCGTGGTGGCGCACACTTGTAATCCCAGTACTTGGGAGGCTGAGACAGGAGGATCCAGGTTCGCGGCCAGCCTCAGCTACTTAGTGAGGCCCTCCGCAACTTCATGAGACCCGGTTTCAAAATAAAGTATAAAAAATAGGGCCAGGGGTGTAGCTCGGAGGTAGAACGCCCCTGGGTTCAATCCCCGGTACTGAAAAAAAAATACAATGTTTCTCTGTAAGAAGGAAATGAAAAAATATTTGTAAATGTTCGAAGTCCCTTTTGGGCAAATATTGATTAACCCATCAATTGTAATTCAGTATAGAACTTGGCACAGTAAGAATATAACATCACCAACCTAATATGCTCGTTTATTTTGTTCTGTATTGCAAAATGCCTTTCTCTAGGCTAAAAAATAACACCAAAAAAAGAAAAGAAAGAAAGAAAGAGAGAGAGAGAGAGAGAGAAAGAAAGAAAGAAAGAAAGAAAGAAAGAAAGAAAGAAAGCAGGCAGGTTAGAGAATTTCAGAACCCAGTGAACTGGGTGAAGAGTTGGTCAGCTGACCCCTCAGTCCAGGGGCAAGGTTGTAGAGAAGACACAATTTGTCCAAACTCTGCTCTGGCTCACAAGGCCAAGATACTTTCTGTTGATTCTAGTCATGAAACTTGCAGATAAAGTTGGCATATGGGACACAACATTTAATATTGCTCCTTCTAAATACTACAGTAAAGGGATTTTTTTTCTTAAAAATATAAAATGGAGAGAGCCCTGGGGGTGGGCTGGGCAGCCCAGTAGCCCCAGGTGGGTCCTCCAGAGATGTGGACTTCTTTGGGGCAGGTTGCTGGAAGCCAAAAATACAGGCAGCCTTTAAAGGCTGCAAATGGACTTCTCTTCTAATGCCTCCAGCAGGAAGCACCTCAATTTTAGATTCCTGACTTCCAGAACCATCGTAGAATAAATTTGTGTTGTTTTAAGTCAAAGAGTGTTGTAATTTATTACAGCAACAGTGGGAAACTAATAGGCTTGCAACAGCGTGAAGCACGGCATGGACGGAGCTTATGGGGAGTGTTCAGGAAGCGTGCAGGCTATGGAGTGCGAATAGTGATGGAGAGTTTTTGGTGGGGCTGTGGGAGGGCAACCTCCTTAGGAACTGTGGCCAAGCCTCTGGGGGCTCAGGGCCACGCTTGGTCAGTGGGGTCAGTAGTTGGGATGAGGGGCTAGGCCCTACATCTGTATGTCACTGTCTCCAATCACTATGACCTTCTGGGAGTGATGGCTCCGACTTCACCTCTACCTTCCAAGTCTTGTGCAAGTTTCTCTCTCAGCTAAAATCACAGGAAATGGAGCTCCAGAAAAGGTCATTCCCAGCCTTAAATAGCAGCAGGAATGCCAAGGTGACAAAAGACAATGTAGCTCTGGGAGTTTCCTTACTGGTCCAGATAGGTCACCCTTCAGCAAAGCTCAAAGCCGGCAAGCTCCAGCACGTGCCTGGAGCTTCCAGTTAACGCCTTAGTTTCTGACTCTAAAAAGAAGCCGGCATTCAAGGATGATTAAACATCTGGGCAAAGCCTTGGGCAGGAAAAAAAAAATACCAAACACAAACATAGGTTTCAAAACAGACAATTTGAAGAAAGTGGAGACTGTTCACAAAGCAGAAAAATTATAACGCAAAAATAACCAACAGATATCACTGGTTTATTTAGAAGGTTAAGAGAAAATATTGCATCCATAAAATATTATTGGTATGATGCTTTAGATAAATGGACATTCAGAAAACTAAAAGTATCTCTTAGAAATAAATGTATACATACTCTCTGAAATAAAAACTCAATGGAAGGATTAAAAGGTAAAGTTGAGGAACGTTTTCAAAAAGAAATGTTTATAAAAGAAAGGGGTGGAAATTAGGAGAAAAACATCTGATAATTAGAGAATCAGAGAGGAAAGTCCATCATTGGAATGAGAGGTCATTCTCAGAACGAGAATAGAGAAAATGTGGCAAAGAAAGAGAAAAAAATATTCCAACGAAGCAACAAAGCAACTTCCCAGAGCTGAGTACATGAGTTTGCAGAGAGGAGGGGCCTGGCCCGTGGAGCACACAGCATAGTGGATAAACAGCCCAACGCCAAGTGACTGCCCACAGAGCTTCAGACAGTGGAGACAAAGGCGACTCTGTAAGTGTCTAGAGATTTAAAGACAATATCAGCAACAGGCCAAAAATACAAGGGTTTATATGTCAGAATTGCTTTATACTTTTTTTTTTTTTTTGGTACTGGGGCATTCAACCTCTGAGCTACACCCCCAGCCCTTTTATTTTTTATTTTTTATTTTTTTTGAAACAGGATCTCTATAAGTTGCTGAGACTGTGATCCTCTTGTCCCAGCATCCCAAGTGCTGGGATTACAGACATGTACCACCGTATCCGGATACTTCATACCTTTTATTTTTTTGCGGGACTGAGGATTGAACCCAGGGGCATTCTACCTCCAAGCTACATCCCCAGCCATATTTTTTATTCTTTATTTTGAAACAGAGTCTCGCTGAGTTGCAGAGGCCTCACTAAGTAGCTGAGGCTGGCCGCGAACCTGGATCCTCCTGTCTCAGCCCCCAAGTACTGGGATTACAAGCGTGCACCACCACACCCGGCTTACTTCATACTTCTTAGTGGCAACCTTGGGAGGTGAGAGAATCCAGAGAACTGTCTTCAAAATTCTGAAGGTAAATTTTTTCCAACATATAACTCAATCCAGCCAATCCATCAATCAAGGAGCAAATAAAGACATTTTCAGACATGCAAGGTTCTAAACAGTTTCTAATCACCCTTTCTAAGACCCTGGAAGGTTTATTTTATTTATCAAAATGAGAGAATTAATGGAGAAACAGGGAAACATACAATACAAACAAGAACAGCTCCAACAGAGGCACACACAGTGCTCTCCTGGGCAGAAAGGGAGGCAGTGGCAAGGGAGCCCCATGGGCCAGCAAGACTCAGGACCCACGACTGTCTCCCAGCCTGACGATTCTCTCAACAAGGTGCTCCCCAAGAAGAAAGCCAGGGAGTGAGGGAATCCAACTCAGACAGCAGCGAGGATCCTGGGAGTCCCAGGATGCTGTCTACATGGAAGACCTGGAGGGCTGCCTGGATGGGAGAGGACAGAGGCCTTGGGGGCTATTAGTGCCAAGGAAAGGGCTGCCTCTGACCAAGTACTTGGTGCACTTCACTGTGTAAAATGTTGTGAGAGAAACAATTGAAAGGTATGGGAAGAATTTACGTGCAGTATCACGAATACTGAGTCAATTATAACAGGTGATCTCAGGAAAAAAGCAAAAAGAATAGAAACATAATCCTAGTGCACTGTGCAGTTAGTGTCTTAGCCAACTTGCAACTGCTGGCATCTGTGTCTCTGCAAAGGACTTTCACTAACACTTGGGAAGGCCAGGCTTCCTACACGCAGCACACGAGAAGTGCTGGGGTATTTACCAGTGTTGGGAGCAGCCTTCAACAAATGAGGGATGGGAGAGGTGGGTAAATACCCTGACTCCCTCACCCTTCATTTGTGATGACCTGGAGGGTGTATTCCATACCGTCTCCCCAAGCTCTCTCACTAGATTACGCTCCCGCAATGGAAGCCTCATGATAGCACACCCTTTATTGCTGCTTCCCTTCTTTACTATTTTCTTACTGTGCTGCAGCTGCTTCCTGTGCCTCCCAAATAAACCAGTTGCACCTGAACCCTTGCTCGGGGCAGACTCTGACCCAGGGACCCAGATAGTACCATGCGCAGCTATGAATAAAATTTACATAGGCAGAATAACGTCAACACTGAATGCATACTTAACCACAATTTGGAATGTAACCATATCGGGAGGGAAGAAGAGGAGAAGCAGGGGAGATGGTGATATAAGCAGGTTTAAATCCTCATCTACCATATTAGAAATGCATTAGATTATGTCTCAATGTGATGAATTAAAAGAGAGCAGCATTCACATGTAAAGGCACAGAGGCCTATAAATGCCAGAAGGAACAGCTTAAAGAATTAAGCGTTTGCCTCTGGAAAAAGGGAGTCAGGAGAATGGAGACGTGAGAACAAGAAGTTGTATATTTTGATATACAGCCTTTTAGTATTCTTTGACATTTAATTGCATTGTAATTATTTGTCTTAGTGAAGTTCAAGTATACACAAACAAACAAGCGCACAGGTCTTGGTGTGATTCCCTTCAGGTCCCGCCCTTCTCCCCACCTCTCCCCAACAGCCAGATTGGTAGTGAGACCTTCACACATGGGCACAGCATACTTTGAACAGTTTCTTTCATCAGTCCTTCTTTTTCCCTCTATCCCCTTCCACTATTCTACTGGTCACTCTCTTCAATTATCTAAAATCCCTTTTGCTTCCTATTTTCTCTCTAGCTTCCACATATGAGAGAAAATATTCAATCCTTGACTTTCTGAGACTGGCTGATCTCACTTAGCATAATATTCTCTAGTTCCATCCATTTCCCTGCAAATAACATAATTTTGCTGTTCTTTATGGCTGGATAAAATTCCATTGTGTGTATAAACCACATTTTCATTATCCATTCATGTGTTGACAGCCACCTAGGTTGGTTCGATAATTTGGCTATTGTGAATTGTGCTGCTATCAACATGGATAAGCATGTATTACTAAAGTATAGTGCTTTTATTTACTTATTTATTTTATTTTTATTGGCACTGGGGATTGAACACAGGGGCATTCTACCTCCAAGCTACACTCCCAGCCCTATTTTTTATTCTCTATTTTGAAACAGGGTCTCACTAAGTTGCAGAGGGCCTCACTAAGTAGTTGAGGCTGGCCGTGAACCCAGATCCTCCGGTCTCAGCCTCCCAAGTACTGGGATTACAAGCGTGTATGCCACCACACCCGGCTAGTGCTTTTATTTTAACAACATTACTACTAACATCTACTTTCATGATATAATTTAGCTCATGGAAAAAAGAAAAAGAACAAAAACAGGAATGAAGGAAGGAGGGAAAGGGAGAGGAAGAGAGGAAAGAAGTCAAAACAAAGGGGAAAAGACCAAGGAGACTGACTAGCTCTTAGAAATGCCAGAATGTTTTATGATCGAGACGCCTTTCCTCAGCTGGACTGTAGCTCCTTAACCCCAAGGCTTGTGTTAAATCCTAAACTAGGAAAACATAATTTAGAGAACTGTGAAGTCATAAAACATGCCTATTGTGGGAAATATTTTTAGACAGTGAAAACATCTGCAATTGCTCACTGAGGTTGGAAGTGATCTCGGTAGTGTGCCCCTCCCCCCTCCCCCCAGCATGATGTCTCTCCTGCAGCTTTCAAGTTCAGAAAGTACCTGTGTCTCGTCATGCTTCATGTCCCCTCATCCCTGATAAGACACTCCCACCCCCTGTCCAAGCTAATGCCCTCCACATGGGGAGAGGCTAACCCTCAAAGAACAAGACAAACTTTGATTCAATGAAACTTGCATCCTGTGAAAGAGACTCTGGATCATGAAAAATGCCACAAAGGAGCTACGCAGTGGGATGTGACCAGGAGCAGGTGCACAGGGACTGTTCAGACAGGGAGCCGGGTGCCTCTGAGGATTGCAAGTGTCTCTGGAATAACATTCCCAGAGGCCTGGTGCTGGAAGCCAGGGAGCAGAGTGGGTGGGGTCTTCCACCAGGATGGGGTTTAACCACCGCAGAGGAATCGTGGCTGGGAAGGACGGGGAAAGAGGAGAGGAAAACAGCTTCAGAGCACAGGGGAAGAGGAAGTGGGCCCACTTCACACTGTGCTAAGGAGAGGCTCCTCTGGCTATCTGCTAAGAAGCTCCTGATAATGACAAAATAGATTTCCTTAATAGTCATAGAGGAGTAAAAACAGCTACCTCTGGATTCATCTTTTTAGCTTTACATGGAACATGAAAAAAAGAAGAATCATTTATTATATTTCCAACAACTACAGAATACCCAAGAAAGGAGTGGAATGACTAGATGTCTACATATAAAGTTGTCATGTAGTCCATATGCAATCCAGTGTGTATCTCCAACTGCCAGAGAGATCTGAATATTAGATAAAATCCTCCAAGTTCATTACAGTTTCCGTAAGCAACATTTCTGGTTTAAAATACCTGTTTCTCAACTACATCTGAAACAAGAGTAAAGATCCACTCTGTTTTCCTAATAGTGTCGAAACTTGAAGAACCTGACATTTCTTTAGATAATTAATTTCTTACCAGCCTCAAGTCCAGGACCGGGGTGACATGAAAGCCAAGTAGTATTGTAGACATTTTGTCACAGTAACAACCTCGTTGTCAGCTCGCTAGCTTATAGCTTGAGCCTTTGTGCAGAATTTCCCATCTCGGCATTCTCTGCATTTTTCACAATTTTAGATCACAGACAGGATATGCCAGTGAGCTGAATCAGTGACACAAAAAGCAATTCCATTTGGGAAAATTATTCATATTTTCCCAGAGTCAACTGCTGGAAATTGATGAGTAACCACAAATTTTCAGTCTCAACAATTAATCTGTAAGAGGCAGAACTGTAACTAAAAACAAGGACCTTATGGCTCTGAAAGCTCTAGGGTAATTGTCAAATCATTTGAATTCCACCAAACCCTCACCCAGGGACTGAGATGAAAGAAACATTTTTTCAGGTTTTTCTATTTGCCGTTTGTTAGGGCCAAGAAGTGCCTTTAAGGTCTCTCTGGGATTGTTAAAGGGGTATCACGTTTCCACCCCTGGCTTTGTTCTCCTAGCCACCTGTCCTCGGCTCCCCTTCCCAGGGCCTCTGGCCCCCACCTCCCAGGCCATGTCTCATTCATTCACTCAGCATCAGCCAGCCATTTCCAATTTGTTCTACAATATCCACTCTGAACCCTGACGCTGGCCAGTGTTGTTCTAGGAAAGGCAGACACAGTAGAGGGACAGAAAGGGCCCTGGCTCTGCTGGTGCTTGTAGTGAGGGTGTGTGGGGGAGACAGAAGGAAACAAGTGAAGAGACTATGAAGAAGGTGACAGAGGAGGTAATTGGATGAGACTGAGCATGGGTGCAGCTTAGACTGAATGGTCAGAGCAGGCCTGTCTGAGGATGTGAAGTTTGATCTGCAGCATGAATGAAGACAGAAGAAAACATTGTGTGGAGGAGGTAGGTGAAACATTCCAGTGTGGGGGGCAAGGCACACATGCAAAGGCCCTGAGGTGCAAAAAAATGCTCACTTTTGCAAATCATTGTTTTTTTTTTTACAAGTTACAAAGCAATATGTATCGTGTGTGTGTGTGTGTGTGTGTGTGTGTGTGTGTGTATTAAAAGTCTGGAGTGCCCCCCAAAATGTCACCAGTCATTTTCTGGGTAGTAAAATTAGGAGTCACTTTTATTCTTTTCTTTACATTTCTTGTCATTTCTAATTCTTCTACAATTAAACTGATTACTTACATAATAAAATAGCAACTATTCTGAAAAGTTTCATATAGCTTCTTAAGAAAAATAAGAGATAAAGTCGGAGAGAAAAATATCACTTATGTTAATTTATCCATTGAGTCAATGTTACTTACTTTGGTTTTTTTTTTTTTTTTTTTTTTGCAGTACTGAGGACTGAACCCAGGGGCATTCTACCTCCGAGCTACACCCCCAACCCTATTTTTTATTCTTTATTTCGAAACAGGGTCTCACTAAATTGTGAAGGGCCTCACTAAGTAGCTGAGGCTGGCCGTGAACCCGGATCCTCCGGTCTCAGCCTCCCAAGTACTGGGATTACAAGGGTGCGCCACCACGCCTGGCTTACTTAGGCTTTTTAAATTCAAAATCTGAGATAATTTTAAACACAATGGACTGCAGTTTTCTTTGCTGTCATTTATGAAAATAAATTATTTGGAAGTGGTTGAAAAAAGTGATTAGTCCAATGAACAGCTAAAATCAATAAACTGTTTTTGAGCTACTTGCTCCTTCCTAAATGAACAGAGACAAATGGCCATCTGGGGGCGTCCCTTACACCTGGCCTGTCCCCAGGTCACCACCCACACTCAAGAACGATAGCACTGCAAAGCCATAAAAATGTCCTTTAGCTCAGCCTTTTACCAGGTCCTTCTTCGGTCTTTGCCTGGGGTAGAGAAATCTCAAAGCGTTCTCCTGCATTCATTAATCTTAGTGTGTTGAAAGCAATGCAGAAGTCATGCATGCCTTATTATATAGGGAATCCTCCAATCTTAGAGTAGGTGTGTAATTCTGGAAAACAAGCATTGGTAGATTCGGACAGGTCTGTGCCAGTGACCAGACACCACAGTGGCAGCTCCAAGGCAGGTCTTGTTTCCCTCCTTCCCTGAGATTGTATAATAGTGCCCGTTTGACCTATGTCGCTCATTGTTGAACCAAATAAGGATCATGTACTAAGTTGCATGTAAAAACAAGCAAACAACAGCAAATAGATAGACATACACACAGAGGTGTGTGTGGCCATATATATACCCAAAAGTGTCATGAGAAGAGACTCGCTTATATTGGAGAGAGAGTTGATCCCAGTCTCTGAGAACTGTCACACTTTATTGCTTCCTTGGTTTGAATGTACTTTAGACATATTTTTTCTAAATTTTTAGGACTTATTAAATACCTTGGAAAACAGTGTCCTTTGTCATCTTCCTTGAAATTAGTTGTATTCTTGCAAATGGCTAATCCTGTCAGCCCTAAATTAAAACAGGCTCATGCTGTAAAAGAATTAAAAAGAGCTTTTTTCTTGCATTGGTTACTCATCAGCAGAGTAATGGTCTACACTTGTTCATACAAAGACATACAAAGACCCTAATGGATGATTTTTTTAAAACAACATTGGCCCCAGGCCATACTCAGACTTTAGAAACCATTATGAAGTATAGAACAGAATAACTCAAAAGCGCTTGGTTGTTCCTACAGCTTTGTTTATCTATCATTGGAATTTGTTCTTTGTGTGCTTTTATTTCTGTGCAATGTCTACAAGCTCAGAGCTCTGTACTTTTCTCTTTTAATAAGTGTCTGTCCCTTATGTCTGTGTCGCATAGCCCACCATGGTTTGATTTGCCCCAAAGTCAAAATACTCCCTTGATCACTGTGCAGAGTTAATCGAGACTGACATGACTGCGGAAGGAGCTTACAGGACAGGGAGAAAGAGTGCAGGGCGGTCAGGGCTGGGCCGAGGGCTGCGTCCTAAATCATCACCCCAAAACATGGAAGGATATTCACAGGCCTTGGAGGTGAAGTGTTTGTTCCTGTCCTGGAGTCCTGCTCCAGGAAACTGCAGGTGCACGGCTCCCTGTCAAGTGTGTATCAGACGGGACATTATAACCGTGTGTCCAGCACAGCAGCCAGCCAGTTCTTGCTGTTTCCTGGAGGGAGGAGCAGGCACATGGAACCACGACTCCTTTCCCATCAGTAACAAACCCCATAGCAGCCCGAGACCAGTGCATTTTTTAAATGATAAGAAAATCATCTCTCTGGTCTCTACATCTCTGACATCCAAGTAAGCAAAGTGTTGCTGGCTTTTTAGTTCATACTAAGGTATGTTGGAAATTCAATGCCTTTTTTTTTTTTTTTTTTTTTTTTTTGT
>PVJS01037888.1:0-19677 GCA_004027185.1 Glis glis
GCTGAGGCTGGCCGCGAACCTGGATCCTCCGGTCTCCGCCTCCCAAAGTACTGGGATTACAAGCGTGCGCCACCATGCCTGGCTATGATTTGTAGTTTTTGATGAGTTCTAGAATGGGCTTTTCAGCATAGAGAGGCTTGAGTGTTGAATTGAGTCACTTCATTAGTGAGAAATAATCAGTTACCGAGAATTCAGGTTTCTGTGAGACTGGTATTCTGTACTCTATTCTTCTTATATGCTTTCGGGGTATGTTTTTTCTAGGGTTCTTTTGAAGGGCTAAGAACATGCCCATGTGAATGTTTAAGGAGTACATTCTTTTTGTATGTATATATGTATCTATCTATCTTTTTTTTGTGTGTGTGTGGTGTTGGGGATTGAACCCAGGGGCATTTTATCTTTGAGTCACACCCCCAGCCCTATTTTATTTTTTATTTTGAAACAGGGTCTCCCTACGTTGCTTAGAGCCTTGCTAAGTTCCTAAGGCTGGATTTGAACTTGTGATCCTCCTGTCTCAGCCTCTCAAGTACTGGGATTACAGGTGTGTACCCAGCTGAAGTACAATAAAATGTGTTAGTGGTCTATAATAGAAGATTTTGTAAAAGAGGAACTGTTAGCTTGTCCCTCTTTTTATAATGGAGGAACCACTCCCACCCACTTTTTTTTTCCATGAAGTTTAAAGTAATGGTCATGGTAATGTTTAAAAGTTTCTTTCTTTTTTTTTTTTTAGCTGGGTTTGGTGGTACACACTTGTCATCCCAGTACTTGGGAGACTGAGACAGAGGATCACAGGTTCCAGGCTAGCCTCAGCAACTTAGTGAGTCCCTCTTTACAGATAAAAAATAAAGTAGGGCTGGGGGTATAGCTTGGAGGTAGAGTGCTTCTGGGTTCAACCCCTAGTTAAAAAAAAAGTATTAAAAGTTTATTTTGTGCTACACAGCTGTTAGTTAATAATGGTTTGTAAACTATTCATCTTTTTGTAAAGAAACAATCTGCCAGGTGTGGCGGAGCACGCCTGTAATCCCAGTTCTTAGGAGGCTGAGACAGGAGGATTGCAGGTTCGAAGACAGCCTCAGCAAGTAGTGAGACTCTCATCAACCTAGTGAGACCGTTTCAAAAAAATAAAATAGGACTGGGGATGTAGCTTGGAGGTAGAATGCCTGTGGGTTCAATCCCCAGTACCACACAAAACAACAACAACAATATTTTCAGTTATGACATGCTTTAGGAAACCAGTACATTTTTATTTTATTTTATTTTAGTTTATTTTTTTTCCGGTACCAGGGATTGAACATAGGGGCGTTCTACCTCCGCGCTACACCCCCGGCCCTATTTTTTATACTTATTTTTTGAAACTGGGTCTCACGAAGTTGCGGAGGGCCTCACTAAGTAGAGAGAGAGGGAGAGACAGGGAAAGAGAGCGAGAGAGCTGAGGCTGGCCGTGAACCTGGATCCTCCGGTCTCAGCCTCCCAAAGTACTGGGATTACAAGCATGCGCCACCACGCCCGGCAGTACATTTTTATTTTATTTTTATTTTGGTGGTATGGGAAATTGAACCCAGGGGCATTCTACCTCCAAACTACATCCCTGCCCTATTTTATTTTTTTGAAATAGGGTCTCGTTAGGTTGATGAAGAGTCTCACTACTTCCTGAGACTGTCTTCGAGCCTGCAATCCTCCTGTCTCAGCTTCCCAAGTACTGGGATTATGGCTATGGGCCACCATGCTTGGCTTATCTTTGCTTTCTTTAAGTGTGCCTCTACCCACTCTTGGTTAACTGTCTTTGTCATATCCCCAAGTATATTAACAAAAGCTTGTGTGTGTTTTTTGTGACCTCTTGATTTTGCAAATTTGTACTCCACTAGTTTATACCTTTTTACTTTATTGTATGACCAAGTAAATTATCCCCTTCTCTCATACTTTTTTTGGTAAGTATTCAGACATTTAGAAAAGTTGAAAGAGGAATAAAATTAACATCTGTATAACCTCCGTTCAGCTTCAGCCAGTGTTACCATTTTCCTCTATAGGCTCATGTTCATTCTCTTGGGCTGTCTTAAAAGAACTAATAGGGGAGGGGTATGTGTATATACTTTCTTGTTGTACCATTTGAAAATAAGTGGTAGCCATCATGATCCATTACTCTTAAATACATTTATTGTCTCCCAAGAGTAAGGCCAGTATCCTATGTAATCACAGCAGTGATTAATAAACCCAAGAAAATTAGGAGTTACATAATATCATCTGCTATCCACATGCAAATTTGTGCAGCTCCCCCAAACCCTCAAGACTTTTTGAAGAATTCAACTCTCACCTCTGGATTTCTTGGATTGTTTCTTCTTTGTGTCATTTAACTTGTTCCTCTCTAACCCTTAGTTTTCCTTTATTCTAGAAATTAGCTGGGCATTGATTAGATTAAGAATAAGCAGGGTTTTTTTTAGACAGAATACTTAGGAGATGACTTTCTGTACTTCATGCTGTCCCTACAGGAGGAACAAAATGTCATATTATCTTAGTAGTTGTGACATGATCACTTGGTTAAAGTGATGACCAGTCTTAAGATTTATTTCTTCATGTGTAAGATACATTTCCAAGTGGAGGTAAGCTGTAGGATAATACCTTGGTGGGGTTTGAATAGCTTTTCCTTCAACTTATCACCCATTATTGATATTTGTCTTAATCAGTAACTATAGTAGGGGTTGCCAAGAGTGATTTTCTAATTCTGTCATTCCCTTTAACATTAGCTTTTTAATAATAAAGCTTTTAATAAATAAATATTTATTATATTTAATAATAAATATAAATAAGACACTTCTTCCTACTTCATTTAGTTGTTCTAGTCTTGTGAATTTTTATTCTCTATCAGTTAGCCACTATTTATTTTATTTTATTTTTTGGTACTGGGGATTGAACCCAGGGGATTGAATCTGGGGGCATTCTGCCTCTGAGCCACACCATCACTGATTTGAAATGCCACATATAAAAATTCTTACAGATAAGTGTTTCTGTATTTTCTTGTTTATTGGTGTTTTATTCTTTTGCCAGCACCTTCCTGTTTTAACATCCTTAGGTTCATCAAATACTGGCTCTTAAACTCAAATTTCTATTACAGGGGCTGGCAGATAATATAAATGTGAAGGGGTTGGAGTAAAGTATTGAACAGCTCTGCTGATGAATCTCAACTTTCATGCTGCTGTACAAGAATTTGGGCCCAATGTGGTAGAAATTTTGATTTATTTTTAAAGGAAGCCTGAGTATCTTAATATTTATGTAAATCTTCTAATTTAAAAATATCGACAATTCACAGGTTATTACAAAACAGTGAATAGACTGGAAAATATATATACTTTAACTTCCACCAGGCTTCTCATTCTTTTTAAACAGGTTGACTATTTTATTTGACAGGGCACATCTCACTTAGAATTTTTCTTTTTCAGAAAGTCCCATGGTAATTTCTTGCCTTTATTTTTAGACAGATTTTATAATCAATCAACTTGTTAAGTTGCACTTAAAAATCTCTTGCTTTGGATTTGGTGGCACACGCTTGTATCCCAGTACTTGGGAGACTGAGACAGAAGGATCACGGGTTTGAGCACATCCTTAGCAAGTAGTGAGAATCTCATCAACCTAGCGAGACCTTGTTTCAAAATAAAAATAAAATAGATCTACGGATTTAGCTCGGAGGTAGAATGCCCCTGAGTTCAATCCTCAGTACCAAAAAAATAAAATAAAAAATAAATAATAGAGTATTTTGGAAACAGCTTTACAGTATTATAGTGTCCCAAGCAAAAACATGGTTTCTTTCCATTTGTTGACATCTAGTTTTGTTTTCCAGTCATATTTTTAATATTTTACTGTTAGTCTTCCACATTTCTAATTAAGGCATTTTATTTTATATTTTGTTTCTGTAGTATATGGAAATTTTTAAAAAATCATATTTTCTACTTGGTTATAATTGCAAGTATTCAGTAAAAATGTAATGTTTTTAGTTATATAATCTCATTCTTGGGACATGATATTTGCTAATTCATGTATTTATATATTTGAACAAAGGTACACTTTTTTTTTCTGGTGGTGGTACTGGTTATTGAACCCAGGGGCACTCTACCTCTGAGCTACACTCCCAGCTCTATTTTTAATTATTATTTTGAAATAGGGTCTCACTAAGTTGTGGGAGGGCCTCACTAAGTTGCCAAGGCTTGCCACAAGCCTGTGATCTTCCTGTCTCAGCCTCCCAAGTACTGGGATTACAAGCCTGCACCACCATACCCTGCTAGAGGTACACTTTTAACTTAAAAAAATTAAATTATAGAAATTAAGACTTTTAACTTCCCATATAGATTTGAGTCTCCAGACAAATAAGAATTTTTCTGTGTGTGTGTGGTACTGGGGATTGAACCCAGGAACATTCTACCTTCGAGCTACACCCCCAGCCCTATTTTATTGTTATGAAACAGGGTCTCACTAGGTTGCTGAGAGTCTCATAAAGTTGCTGGGGCTGTCCACTAACCTGCAGTCCTCCTGTCTCAGCCAACCAAGAACTGGGATTACAAGGCGTGCTCCACCACACCTGGCTAGAAAGAAGCTTTTACCATGCTTCAAACATGATTTAGCTACCCTTTTACTACCACCCTACTCTGGGAATCCATTTGTGTAGTACTTTCTCCTACCGCTTGCCTGACTTTTCCTAGACCATAAGTTACTATCTGAAAGGAACTGTAATGTAATGTATTTGTTATTAAATCTCCAATATCTTACACAATACCTAGCAAATAGAAGTTCACAATGTTTGGTGAATGGAGGGACAATAAAAATGAGTAGTGGGCTATGTGATACACTGCTTTAAAAATAAGATTATAAACCAGTTTCTTTTCAAGCATGTTTTCCCTGTTGAAACTCCTAGTGAGTAATGGGGTTATGAAGAGATGGCATAATTTTACTTATTGTAATTATTGGTAAGTAGGCTTTTTTTTTTTTGCAGTACTAGGGATTGAACCCAGGGGCATTCTACCTCTGGGCTACACCCCCAGCCCTATTTTTTATTCTTTATTTTGAAAGAGGGTCTCACTAAGTTGCGGAGGGCCTCACTAAATAGCTGAGGCTGGCCGCGAACCTTTGATCCTCCTGTCTCAGTCTCCCAAGTACTGGGATTACAAGTGTGCGCCACCACCCCTGGCCTGGTAAGTAGTTTCCAATCAGATGGTATTAAAGGATCCAGTTGTTTTAATAATAATATTGTTAAATGTGAGTAGAAAGAGCAACTTAAAGCTAAAGTGTTTGCATTGATAACATCTTTGCTAATTTTGGACCATGGCAGAGTATCCTACTAAATTTTTTAATTACCAGACTCAAAACTGCTATGAAAGTATGTAAAGTCCAGATTTTATTATCATTATAAGATTCTCCTTCAGCATGCCATTATCAGATAACAGATTTTGTAGTATCTGGGAAATTTAAAAATTATTGTCAATCACTAAGTTAAATTATAACTTAAAAACCAGATCTCTCTATACATTCATAAAAGTATAGAACTGAGCTTAAATTTCACCTGTAAGAAAAAAAGAAAAAGAATCAAAGAAATTTCATCTAATTTTAGTAAGCTGCAGTCTTAAAGAAATTAGAAGAATCATTGTGTAATCCAGAAAAATTAACCTTGAAAAACATTGAAGTTGAATCAGTTGT
Organism: Glis glis; assembly: GCA_004027185.1. NCBI lineage: Eukaryota > Metazoa > Chordata > Mammalia > Rodentia > Gliridae > Glis > Glis glis. The sequence continues at coordinate 5,677 of PVJS01037888.1, forward strand.
TGTTTATGGTTACTTAAATGAACAACATAAGTAATAGTATGTTATTGATAGCATGTTATTAATGTTAGTAATAGCATGTGGTTTTATTTATTCTTATAGGAAAACTTTTGCCTCTTCACTGAAATGAAACTAGTGATATTACAAAATTAATGAGTTTTCTTGCAAAGCATAATTAGTTTATTTTCAACTTTATTTACAATTTCGAAGTTAAGGATATTATTTCTTAAGATAAGATTTATTTTCTAGAGCTACAGAAAAATTGTAAATATACTAGAGAGTCTCCATTTTACTTGTACTTACTTCCCTCATTATTAGTGTCCATAGTATGGTATATTTATTACAATTAATGAATCAATATTCATACATTATTTTTAGCTGAAGTCCCCACTTTGTACAGATTTTCTTAGTTTTTACCTAATTCTGTGGGTTTTTTTGGTCTTGTTTTACCATTTTACAATTGTATATAATGTATTATTTTAGCTGGAAACTAAAGAAACTCCAGATACAAAGTGAAATGGTATAGAGTATGCATGAACATTGCATACTACTTAAACATAAAAACATGGCTGTTCTGGTCAGCATTCTTGCAGCTGTAATCTAAAAGATTGACCACGTAACTTAGAGGAAAGAAGATTTCTTTTCTTTTTTTTTTGCAGTACTGGGGATGGAACCCAGGGGCATTCTACCTCCGAGCTACACCCCCGGCCCTGTTTTTTATCCTTTATTTTGAAACCAGGTCTCACGTAGTTGCGGAGGGCCTCACTAAGTAGCTGAGGCTGGCCGCGAACCCAGATCCTCCGGTTTCCGCCTCCCAAGTACTGGGATTACAAGCGTAGGCCACCACGCCCAGCAGAAGATTTCTTTTCTTACAGTTTCGGGTTCAGTCCATGTGAGGCCAGGGACATCAGATCTCAGGGTATGGTAGCAGGAAGTGGAGAGAGGGAGAGCACCTGGGTTGTGCTCACATCATGGAGGCCAGAAGCAAGAAAGATAGAGAGCAGGGGGAGGAGGAGCCATATATAATCTCGAAGGCTGCACCCCCAGGGATCTACCTCCTCCTGCCACACCGTACTGATCTACAGTGTACCACACAGGTAAATCCATTACAATGGATTTATCCACTGCTGGGATTACAACCCTCATGACTCCATTATATCAACCCTGAATATTAACAAATGAGCTCTTTAGGGGACATTTTATATCTAACCATAACAGTGGCCATTTTTATTGCTCAAATTTTGGTGTTTATTTATTTGTTGACCCCCCTTTTTTTTAAGCTTAAGAGGAAATATTTCAGTGAAAGCAGTTAAAAAAGAAGTAGAAAAGAAACTCCGATGTCTACTTGCTGATTTACCACTGCCCCCTGAGCTACCAGGAGGAGATGATCTTTCAAAGAGTCCGGAGGAAAAGAAAACAGCAACACAGTTACATAGTAAACGGAGGCCTAAGTATGTGCTTGCTTTCTACTTGTGCTTAAACTGACCAGAAATGATTCTGAATCATTATAAATTTATAAGACACAAAATTAAAATTTAATATGAAAAGTGTTTTATTCTTTTAATGTAAATATATGAATAAGTTCTATTGGAGTTTTGAAAAATATTTTCATAGTTGCATACCTATCCACAATGACTAATAAAACCAAATTAAATTTTCTCTCAGTTTGTAATGTATTAATTTCTTGGGGTATAATATGTGTTAAAGATAATTTCTGCAGTTAAGATAGCTAAATAACACAGAAACACTGAAGCTGGACAAGGTGGAATTCAATGAGTTCTAACAAAATTTGTAATGGGCAAGTTGCTATGTTTTCCTTTGCTTATAGCTTCATTTCCCCCCACAACTAAAGGCATTCTTCATTTTGCAAAAGGTGGAGTAAAAGTTTGAAATCTGTATCCTAAATTAATTTCAAGTGGCTGGGTAGAGCTCATTCCCTTGAAACCTGTTTGTTAGTTATGGGGGTAAAATACTGATGCCATCTTAAACTTCTTAACCAAGGGAAAGTGTGCGACTTTTGAGTTAGATCTGATTTTAGAATTGTGGTTCAGGTAGCGCCTAGTATATATAAGATCATTTTCTAGAGTGAGTAGAAAGCTTAAAAAATTTTTAAAGTAGTAGTCTCTCCATGAGCACTGTAGATTTATTTATTTATTTATTTATTTATTTATTTATTTATTTTTGTGGTGCTGGGGATTGAACCCAGGGGCATTCTACCTCTAAGCTACACCCCCAGCCATATTTTACTTTTTATTTGGAAATAGTCTCACCAAGTTGCTGAGACTGGCTGAAAACCTGCAATCCTTCTTTCTCAGCCTCCTAAGAATTAGGATTATAGGCATGTGCCACCATACCTGGCTTGATTATATTGATACCTTTTTGTACTCTCTTAGACTGAAAAATCTTTCTAGAGTTTCTATTTTTGAGATTATTTTCATCCTACTAGAAGCCTAAATTTATCAGTAAGTTTAGATTTTTGTTAATGTTCATTACCAAACTTGTTTTTAATACCATATATATACATATTGTCAATGAATGAGAAGTAAACGTTTCTGGAGGCTTGTTAGAGAACTTTGACTAGTTTTCTACTAATACTGGTTTCATCCATTCATTGCAGATAGATTTATTCATTTAATTAATTAATTAATTATTTTGTGGCGCTGGGAATTGAACTCAGGGGCATTCTACCTCTGAGCTACACCCTCAGCCCTCTTTTACTTTTTATTTTGAAACAGAGTCTTGCTAAGTTGCTGAGACTGGCTTTGAACCTGTGATCCTCCTGTCTCAGCCTCCCAAGTACTGGGATTATAGGTGTGTGCTACCATGCCCGGCTCTCAGTTACATTTTATTTCTGAAATCCTTTTATAGAAGTGATACCATTTTTCTTCCCCATTTTAAGCACTAGTCTACAGAAGAGTCAATATGTAGATATTATATCTTGGTTTTTATAACTTATAAGACTAAACCCACAGTATAATTTGTCATAATTTATTTGAGATAGATGATCATCGATAAGCAAGGGCTCAATAAAATAAAGGATATAAGATTGGGTAGAGGGTAGATATTGAATTATTAAAGTGTTCAGTTCACTTGATTGTATATAAAAACTTGAGAACTATATTTAATAGAATATGTGGGCCTCGTTATGGTGAAATCAAAGAAAAAGATATTGACTGGGGAAAACGCTGCGTGGATAAGTTTGATATCATCGGAATTATTGGAGAAGGTACTTACGGACAAGTTTACAAGGCCAGGGATAAAGACACTGGTAAGAATGCTAATTTGGGGGAATCTTTAACCCTATGGAATGTACTTAGTTTGTGTTTCTCTTCTTATATATAGTTTTAGGCATTTCCAAAAAGTAAAATTCAAGTTTACTGTGGTTTTAACTTATTTTAATTTTGTTCTGTACATGTACTTATGTAAGATATGAGTACATGTAAGTGGGTGTGTATGCATGTATATATTTTTTAGTGTTTTTTGTATATTGCGATGTGCTGTATGGTGAGATTTAGTGTCCTTCCCCTTTTATGGTGAATAATTCTTAAACTATTAATAATTAGGGGGAAAGTATCTTTACTTGAATTTGTGTATAGTAAATTTTTTTGTATTAAGCTTTATACAACAGTTTTGTTTTAGACAAAAGTATTTTTTCTTTAGAAATTACTGCTGGGGGCCAGACTTAGCAACTTGATCTTTCAGCACATAATCAGGAATCTGGGAGAAAGTTTTAACAGCCCCCAAAAGAGGAAAAAGTAGCTGTGACAGAAGTTATGTGCAGAAGCTATGCATTTTGCTAAATAATGCATAGAGCTGGTATTTAATCTTTACTTATAATTCTTTGCTGAAATAAACCAATAAATTAAAATTACCAGCTATTTAAGGACATTTAGTGGGGAAGAGATGGCTTTATGGTTGGAAACTACTGACGGCAGTTACAGCAGAGTGACAGTTGGTATTTACAGTGATGTATTATCAAAGAGATTTTAACTTTAAAAAAGGTTTGCTAACCCAAGAAACATACTGTTATATGAAGACTTCATAAAAATGAATAAGCTTTAATGATTAAAAAAGTATACATTTTTTTCTTTTAGAAAATTTATAAGAAAAGAACTTTTTCTCCAAAGAAGTGGAATGAATATACCTTTTTTTTCTTTTTTGGTACTAGGGATTGACCCATGAGGCATTCTACTTTTGGGCTACACCCCCAGCCATATTTTCTTTTTTATTTTGAAATAGGGTCTCACTGAGTTGCTGAGGGCCTCAATAATTTTCTGAGGCTAGCTTTGAACCTGTAATCCTCCTGTCTCAGCCTCCCAAGTACTGGGATTTTAGGTATGTGCCACCATGCCTGGCATGAATATACCTTTTATTGTAGAGCATTTTTTTCTTTCTTTTTTTTTGCAGTACTGGGGATTGAACCCAGGGGCATTCTACCTCCAAGCGACACCCCCAGCCCTTGTTTACTTTTTATTTTGAAACAGGGTCTCACTAAGTTGCAGAGGGCCTCACTAAGTAGCTGAGACTGGTCACAAACCTGTGATCCTCCTGTCTCAGCCTCCCATGTACATAGTGCATTTTTTTCTTGGTTGATCTCAACTTAAAAAGTTTATTCAAACACTCCCAAATCTGAAAAATTTCTAAAATTGAAAACACTTCTGATTCCTAGCATTTTGGATAAAGGTTACTCAGACTGTAATAGGTTCCGTGTGTGTGTATTCTTTATTATTTAGATCTTGTCTCATACAAAACTCAGTCATAGCTAAATTATATGACAATTTTATTTGGTGGGGCAAAGACACATACTTTTGAGACCACTAACCAGATTTGGAATCCCAGTTTTACTACTAGGTAATTGGTCGTCAGCTTTGGGCAAGTAATATGTCTGAGGATGTTTTCTCTTCAGAGAGATTTTCCCTCCTTCCCCTTTTTCTTTTTTTTTTGTGGTGCTGGGGATTGAACCCAGGGGCATTCTACCTCCGAGCTCTATACCCCGAGCCCTGTTTTTTTGTTTTTTATTCTTTATTGTTTTTGAAACAGAATCTCACCAAGTTGTGGAGGGCCTCACTAAGTAGCTGAGGCTGGCCACGAACCTACGATCCTCCTCTCAGTCTCCCAAGTACTGGGATTACAAGGGCGCACCACCAGGCCCGGTTTCCCTCCTACACTTTTAAAAAAACTGAATGGCAGTATACTGTACCCACTCTTTAGCATGTTGATTTTTTTTTCAGTAAATTTTTCAATGGAGAACATAAAACACCTACCTTGTCCTTTCTAACAGATGTATGGTTCATGGTTTGTATAATATCCCGTAATTTATTTGAGAGATTTAATTTCTTGAACTAAAAGTATTTTGTATGTTGGAAACTAAAGTATAATTTTTGGATTGTAATTTCAAGAGGTAGAAGCAGAAATTATGAATTAAAATAAATTTAAAATTAAGAAAAATGTCATGTGTTTTTGTCAGCTGACAACCTGATTTTATTTAATTTTCTATAGGAGAAATGGTAGCCTTAAAAAAAGTACGCCTGGATAATGAAAAGGAAGGCTTTCCCATTACTGCAATTCGAGAGATTAAAATTCTCCGGCAGCTTACTCACCAGAGTATTATCAATATGAAGGAAATAGTGACTGATAAAGAAGATGCTTTGGATTTTAAGAAAGACAAAGGTATGTATGCAGATTTAAAAAACCAATTTTTTCTTTGTATTCACTATGTTTCTGTCTTGCAGATTTTGTTATAGATGCTGACAATTTGAGTAATTATTTGGTATGTAAAACTATTGTCCCAGTGTTAAACTCTGTATTTCTAAATTTAGTAGCGTTGAAGAATTGTTATTTACATTAGTAGTTTTTGAATCAGTTAAGTAAAGTGATTTACCAGTGTTACACTTAGAGTATTCACTAGTAATATTTGCTCTTTTGAGCATCAATATATAATTAGTTTTTATTTTTTAGTGATTAAAAAAGTTTATAATGTATAGTATATAGTATATTTACCCTACATTTTAATGTTATGAGTGCATTAACATCCAAGGAAACTTTTTGGTAGACATATATGTTATTTCTTAAAGTGTATAAGCAAAAATTTTACTTGAAATTGCTTTTAACTATATTGGTATATGGTTGTCTTTTAGCAAAAAAACTGCCAAGAAATTAGCCTGTTTATTAAAGTGTATTATGGTAGGGCATATAATATGTGAAGGAAATGCTGTACTGCCAGTATGTTTTAAATTTTTAGAGTAAGATTTTGGAACCAAAGTTGATTTACTTTATAATCAGTGCTTTTCAAAGAGCAAATTCTTTTTTCAAACTAAATCTAATATAAAACCGGGTACAGATTAATGTAGGTATGTTCTGATTGAACATGGTACTTAGTCTCTTCACCAGATACATACACATAACAGTCTTATTCATTTGAGGAATACAATTTAAAAGTAATTTATATACTATATGGTAATTATTTTACATAAATTAACTTCTGTTTGAAAGTATTCTGTATGCAGTATGGTGATTAGAATCATCTTGTTATCACTTCTGTCAGTTTTTGTCCTTAATAAAGCCCATATTTCTTATCTTGACATTTAACCTGGTTTGTCTTTTTAACCTTATCTTTCACCAATTTCTTATAGTGTAATAGAAACTAGAGTACTGGTTTGATTGAGTTAAAATGTCTGGGTGACTTGAGTTAAAATGTTTGGGATTTTAGGTTTAGTTTATGAGCATTGTGACCTTGCTAGCAAGAGTTTTAGCTCTTCTGAGCCTGTTATCTTTCATCCATAAAAGGAAAACATCTTACCATGTAGTAAAAATTGAGTTGAGACCTTAAATATGAAGATGGTAATGGAAATGTTATTTGCATTAAACTCGTGCTCTAGCCAAATTAGTATATTTGTTTTTTTCTCCCATATACCCTGGACCTCCTGCTTTTCTTAGATCTGTGAAATCACCTCCTTGCCTACATCTCTACTTCTATCTTTGCCATTTTTAATTGCTCACTAACCTTCGGTTACATTGGTCTTTGGTGTCCTCAAATATGCCAGTGAACTTGTATGCCTTCAAGTCATTACATATACTGCGTCCCTGGGATTAGATCTCTCCATCCCTAACACAAATACACACACTGTCTTCCCCTCTTTTTGAAAGGCTGACATTTCATCCTGACGTCAAGTCTTAGCCTGACTGTTGCTTCATTCATTAGTGAGGCCTTACCTGACCAGTCTTCCCACTTTCAATTGCATGTAGACACACAGTTTAAAAATACCTTTTCCCAGTGGGAATAATTATATTGGTTTATTACTTATTTATTCCTCCTTTTGAAGATCAGAACCATACTTGTTTTATTCATTGTTGTAATTCCTACCTAGCTCAATGGATGGACCATAGAAGGTATTGAACCACTAATTGCTGAATGAATAAATGAGCTCTACTTGTTATTCTTTCTATACTTTTAATGTTTCTTATTGGTATAAACACATTTTTTATACCAACACATGCCCACACATAATTTGGTCAGTTTCTTTCCCCACTACCTCCTCCTTCATACTTCAACACTTTTTAAAGACTGCTACTACCTCTGAACATATAAAGTATTTAGTCTTCCTTGTATTATATGTATGGTCATCATTTATTTTTCTGACCAGATTATAAATTCTCTAGATCCTTTATTTCTGTTTTGTTTTGATTCCTCCACAATGTCTAGCTCTGTATTCTACAAGTCACAATTTTCACTTATTTTTACCCATCATCTTTTCTCTCCCTAACATAATCCTATTTGGTAATTGTATAATCATGCTAAATAAGAGTGTGTTTTACTGTGTGAGAATTACATTTAGGTACCAGGTAACCTTTTTTAAAATCTAATTATTTTGATGGGAACCATGATGGGGGGCACCATGATTCGGTAAAAAGGCAACTAGATTTGGGGTTCTTGGATTCTAATCCTGACCATGTTAGCTGTGTGACATTATATTAATTGTAATTGCCATACCAGAGCAAAGAAACAATTCAGGATTGTTAGTCTAATATTGTGGACTAGCTTAATATGAGTATATTAGAATTTATAAAATATAAAAAATAAAACTATATACTTAAAATAAATGTGGAAATTATAATACAAAAATCAGGTGTAAATGTTAACTTAATGTTTACATTAGTTAACCATTAACTAATGTAAAAGAAAAAACATAAAGGGTTTTTTTTTTTTTAACTTGGCTTGGGATGACGGCTGTAACCCAGTGATAGACTACTTGCCTAGAATGAAGTCCTGAGTTTAGTAGCCAGCACTGCAAACAAAACAAAACATAATAACATCAACTTGGCTGTACTTAAAAATGAGGAAAAGTTAATAATGGAAAATTGAAAATGAAGTAAGATTGGTGTTAAAAAAAGAAAACATTGTCCTTAAAAAAAAAAAAGAAGTTTCAAAAAAAGACATACAGCTGACCAACAGGTCAATGCTCAATATCACTAACCATCAGGGAAATGCAAATCAAAATGATGTGATATCACCTCACTCTAGTAAGAATGGTTATCAAAAAGACAAAGATAAGAAGTGCTGGGAACCCTTGTACACTATTGGCAGGAATGTAAATAACCACAGTCATTATTTAAAGCACAACTACTATATGATCCAGCAATCCCACTTCTGGATATATATACAAAGGAAATGAAATGAGTGTATTGAAGAGACATTTGCACTTGCACGTTTGTTGTTTCACTATTCACAAAAGCCTAGAAATGGAAAGAAACTAATTGTCCATTAGCTGGTGAATGGATAAAGAAAATGAAGTTTATATGCACAGTAGAGTACTATTCAGTTCTAAAAACAGGATGTAATTCTATCATTTGTAACAACATGGATAGAAGTGTAGGACATTGTTAAGTGAAATAGGGCACAGAAAGATAAATATTACATGATTGCACAAAAAGTTGAGAGTAGAATAGAGGCTCATGGTGAGATGAGGAGGAAGGGCAAAGATTGGTTAATGAGTCCTAAGTCACAGTTAATAGAAGAAATAAATTCTGATGTGCTAGTGCACAGGATAGTGACTGTGGGTGACTATATTTCAAAACAGCCAGACAAAAGGATTTTGAAAGTTTTGCCACAAAGAAATGATAAGTGTTTGAGGAGATAGATAATGAACCCAGGGGGATTCTACCTCTGGGATATCCCCCTAGCCCTTTTTATTTTTTATTTTGAAACAAGGTCTTGCTAAATTGCTGAGGGCCTCGCTGAATTGCTGAGGCTGGTCCTGAACCTGTGATACTCCTGTCTCAGCCTCCCAAGTACTAGGATTATAGATGTGCGCCACCATGCCCAGTTAAAAACATTAATTTAAACAAAAATGATTAAGTGGTACACTAAGTCATGGGTGTATTTTTGTACAGAGATTTACAAATGCTGAAGAAGTTTCTTTCTGTATATAATTTTCTTTTCTCTTTCTTCATCTTCAGGTAGTCCCACCTTTTTTGTCTGATTTTTAATCTTTTTTTTGTGTTTTTGTGGTACTGGGGATTGAACCCAGGGGCATTCTATCTCCAAGCTATAGCCCTAGCCCTGTTTTATTTTTATTTTGAAACAGGGTCTTGCTAGGTTGATTAGAGTCTCACTACTTGCTGAGGCTGTCCTTGAACCTGTGATCCTTCTGTCTTATCCTCCTGAGTACTGGGATTACAGGTGTGCGCCACTACACCTGGCTATTTTTAATCTTTTTATTGTTAGAAAGATGGGGTTTTTGTTTCAAAGAAAGAATTTCCTTTTCCTAAAGATATTTACTTTCTTCATGTATGGAAGGAGTGTGGGATGCAGTTACTTTTAATAGTTTTAGTACTTGTGTTCCTGTTTCATTGTTAAAAAAATCTTTAAAATTGAATATGAATTGTTTTGCAGCAGAAGTTTTGTTATTTTCTTCCTTCCACGGAGGATTATAAAGCTAAAGAAAAATACTTTCTGAGTGAGTACAATAATATTAATATTAAAAGTTTTAACTTGCTAGGCGTGGTGGCGCATGCCTATAATGCTAGTACTTGGGAGGCTGAGATAGGAGGATCGCAGGTTCATGATCGGTTTCAACAACTTAGTGAGACTCTCCCTGCTTCAAAACAAAAGATAAGAAAAGGGCTAGGTCTACAGCTTGGAGGTAGAATGCTTCTGGGATCAATTCCCAGTACAAAAAGAAAAAAGAAAGAAAGAAAAAAAAGTTTAAGTCACTTTGCAAATCTCTGGGTAGAGAAGACATTGTTTTGCAGTTGTATGCAGTATAAAAAATATGAGTCATTGATCTCCATCTCAAGATGTAAATACTTTAGTTTTCAGATAAAAACCCCACCAACATACTGATAGCATTCCAACAAAATAGTGTTTTGGTACTTAAAATTATTAACATGTATCCTGGACGACCAAAAACCATATTATAATTATTATGTACACATTCATTCAGCTGTAATACTTTCAATATTAATGTTTGTATATTGAGATTTTTCAGAAGATTGTGTACCATGACCAGTTGATTTCATTCCAGGGGTGCAAGGTTGGTTCAACATACACAAGTAAGTAAATGTAATTCATCACATAATTAGAACCAAAAAGAAAAATCACATGATCATCTCAGTAGATACAGAAAAATCATTTGACAAAATCCAGCACCCATTCATGTTAAAAATACCGAGAAGATTAAGGATAGAAGGAACTTACCTCAGCATCATGAAGACACTATATATAAAACCAAAACCAACATCATACTGAACATGGAAAAACTGAAAGTATTCCCTGTAAAATCATCAACAAAACAAGGATGCCCTCTTATCACCACTCCTATTTTAATATAATACTAGAAATTCTAGACAGAGAAATAAGGCACTTGAAGGAAATTAAAGTGATATAAATAGGGAAAGAAGAACTGAAATTATCTGTTTGCAGATTACATGATCTATACTTAGAAGATCCAAAAAATTCAACCAGAAACCTTTGAGAGCTGATAAATTCAGCAAAGTAGCCAGGTATGAAATTACCTTATAAATATCAACAGCTTTTCTGTACACCAACCATGAATCCACTGAAAAAGAAATCTAGAAAACAGTTTCATTCACTGTAGCTTCCAAAAAACAAAACACTTAGGGATAAATCTAACCAAGGAGGTACAAGACCTCTACAATGAAAATTATAGAATACTAAAGAAAGAATTGGAAGAAGACCTTAGAAGATCCATGTTCTTGGATAGGCAGAATAAATACTGTCAAAATGGCCATACTACCAGAAGTGGTCTACAGATTCAGTACAATCCCCATCAAAACACCAATGTTATTCTTCATGAAGCTAGAAAAAAACAGTCCTAAAATTCAGATGGAAAAACAAAAGACCCAGAATAGTTAAAGCAATTCTGAGCAATAAGAACCATGCTGGAGGCATCACAGTACCTGATTTTAAATTATACTACGGAGCTGTAGTGACAGAAACAGCATGGTATTGATACAAAAATAGGCACATAGACCAGTGGAATAGAAGATAGAGAAACAAAAGTGTTCATGTTTATAGCCGGTTCGTTTTTTTACAAAGGAGCCAAAGACATATACTGGAAAATAGCCTTTTGAACAAATGGTATTGGGCAAATTGGCTATCCATATGTATAAGAATGGAATTATACTCCTCTCTCTCACCCTGCACAGGAGTCAACTCAGGATTGATCAAAGACCTAGAAATTAGACAGAAACTTTTTGGAATTACTAGAAGAAAACATAGGACGAACGCTTCAACGTATAGGCACTGGTAGAGACTTCTTCAATAAGACCTCTAAAACTCAATAAATAAAATTGAGAATCTAATTCGATTGGCATTAAATTAAAAAAATTCTGTGCAAACCAGGCATGGTGGCACACACTTGTAATCCCGGTACTTGGGAGGCGGAGACCGGAGGATCCGGGTTCGTGGCCAACCTCAGCTACTTAGTGAGGCCTTCCGCAACCCGGTTTCAAAATGAAGAATAAAAAATAGGACCGGGGTTGTAGCTCAGAGAGAACTCCCCTGGGTTCAATCCCCGGTACTGCAAAAAAGAAAAAAAATTTTTCTGTGCAGCAAAGGAAACAAGAGTCTGAAGAGAGAGCTTACAGAATGGGAGGAAATCTTTGCCAGCTACTCCACTGGAAGAGGACTAATATCTAGAATATGTAAAAAAAAAACTTAAAAAACCTTTAACATAATAAAATAAATAGCTCAATCAAAAATGGACAATTGAGCTGAATAGATATGTATCAATAGAAGAAATACAAATGGCCAATAAATACATGAAAAAAAGTCCAACATCATTAGCAATCAAGGAAATACAAATCAAAAATACTCTGAGATTCCATCTAACTCCAGTTAGAATGGCAGTCATCAAGAATACAAACAATAAATGCTGGTGAGAATGTGGGGAAATAGGAATTCTTATATACTGTTGGTGGGATTGAAAATTAGTACAACCACTACAGAAATCAGTATGGAGGTTCTTCAGAATATTAGGAATATGGCCCAGCTATACCACTTCTCAGTATCTGTCCAAAAGAATTAAAGTCAGAATACTGTAGTGATATATGGATATCCATGTTTATGGCAGCACAGCTCACAATAGTCAGATTATGGAACTGGTTAGGTATTTGTCAACAGTAGAATGGATACAGAAAATATGGTGTATATATACACACAGTGGATCACTCAACCATAAAGAAGAATGAAATTGGGTTATTTAGCTGGGCATGGTGGCACATGCCTGTAATCCTAGTACTTGGGAGGCTGAGAAAGGAGGATTGCAGGTTCGCAGCCAGCCTCAGCAACTTAGTGAGGCCCTCTGCAACATAGACCCTGTTACAAAAAAAAAAAAAAAAAGAATAGGGCTGGGAGTATAGCTCAGAGGCAGTTCAATCCCCAGTACCACAAGGGAAAAATAATTTGTAGGAAAGTGAATGGAACTAGAGAATTTTATGCTAAGTGAGATCAGCTTATCACAGAAAGACAGGGGTCATACGTTTTCTTTCATGTGTGGAAGCTAGAGAGAGAAGAGGAAACAAACAGGACTTTAGATAAGTGAGGAGAGAGACCAGTAGGATAATGGAAGGAGATTGGAGGAGGGAGGTGGGGAATGAAAAAAGAATTATGAAAGAAACAGTTCAAATGATTCTGTGTCCATATGTGAAGGTATCTCTGGCAATCTCACTAACATGTATGGGAGGTGGGGAGGGCATTGGGATCTGGAGGGAAACACACCAAATGCTGTGTGCATGTATTTGTGCCACTTTGAGTCTTACCATGTTATGTAATTTTAATGCATCAGTAAAAGTATAAAAAATTAAAAATGTATAATTTTCTTAAACCTCAAGAGAGCAATATTCCATAGTAAATGCAGTGGTGACATGTTGCTATTGGCCGAGGGAGGAAGTCCTCAAATGTCAGTTCTTTTTTTTTGCGGTACCGGGGATTGAACGCAGGGGCGTTCTACCTCCGCGCTACGCCCCCGGCCCTGTTTTTTATACTTTATTTTGAGACCAGGTCTCACGAAGTTGCAGAGGGCCTCACTAAGTAGAGAGAGAGAGAGACAGGGAGAGAGAGAGGGAGAGAGAAAGAAAGAGAAAGAAAGAGAGCGTGCGCGCACGCATGCGTGAGCTGAGGCTGGCCGCGAACCCGGATCCTCCGGTCTCCGCCTCCCAAGAAATGTCAGTTCTTATACAGTCTCTGATTCCTACATGGTATATTAGGTGCTCCCTATACTTGGATTGCATATTATACATAGTTCTGTAATAGTATTTTTTATTTTGACATGTGTATTTTTATTTCTTAATTCCTACTAAATTTCTGAGGGCAGGGACTGCATTTTATTTTGGTTTGTATTCATAGTTTGCAGCATACACTTTCTTATTAAATTTTGAATAACTGAATGAAATGTAGATGTGGGAAAGTAGGTGGGTACAATTTCAATAGCAAGAGAATAGGGCATTCTGATAAGTGTCTTTACTTGTTTTTATAAGGCAATG
>PVJS01037889.1:7828-19777 GCA_004027185.1 Glis glis
TACCTCTGAGCTACACCCCCGGCCCTATTTTTTATCCTTTATTTTGAAACACAGTCTCACGAAGTCACGGAGGGCCTCACTAAGTAGCTGAGGCTGGCCGCGAACCTGGATCCTCTGGTCTCAGCCTCCCAAGTACTGGGATTACAAGCGTGCGCCACCACACCCGGCGCCATAGTCCCTTTTTTATAGCTTTATACAATGGGGTACATGGAATCAAATCATTCCTAAAAGGATTATTGGGAGACTGCTGAGCTGGTGGAGGGAAAAGACTATCATTTTCTTTACTCTCATTTTTCTCTACAGCCAGCTCAGGAGGCACTGAAGGCTGAGCAGCAGCATGGTGTGCCTCATTTTGAAGGGTCTCCTTATTAACGACAGGGAAAGCTTGGGTCTCATGAAAAGTTTCTAAGCAAGCCTTAACAAGAGCCCAAGTAGAAAAGACAGTTACTGGTACTTTCATTCCCTGATGTTGAAATTATTTCAAAGTTTGTACTACTAGATCCCACACCTCAGAATCCAATATTCCCTCCTCAGGGAACCAAGGGCAGGCTTCTGTAACTCAATCTAATAATTCCTTTACAATTGGCTGACTGACAGAAGCTCTCTCTTTTTTGAGCAAGCAGCGAATCAAATTATGATAATGTGGCATATGAGATAAATTATTACCCATGGTTATCCAACTGTGGAATTACCCTTCCAAACTGGTCATGACCTTGGCAGTTGAAGGGATGCAAGTGACTTACCGAAACTCTTAAGTTTTCTCGCCCCATGTTGGGCGCCAGATGTGATGAAGGAGGAATTAAACATTACTAGTAGATGGAGAGGACATCAAAGTCTACACACTATCGATCCCATCAGGTCCCAGGGAATTTGTCTGCTTGCAGACAGATGCCACTCGACACAGCTCAGTTGGTCCAAGATGTTAATCTCAATGTGTAGTCCTAAGATGACCCTCAACACTTTATTTTATTTTGAAACAGGGTCTCTCTATGTTCCTGAGGCTGGCCTGAAACCTGTGATCTTCCTGTCTCAGCCTCCCAGGTATTGGGATTACAGGCATGTGTCACCATACACAGCTAGGACTTTGTTTTGATAGATGCTATGGTGCACAAAGAAAAGTTGGGATGACCCAGAAACACCATGGGTATTGCTGTTCTGCTGTGGAACTACCAAATAGTTCCAGCCTAGCATCAGAATTACTGTGGGAGAGGATGTGGGAATGGATGGAGCATAAGAGTGTGATGAGCCAGACATGGAGGGAACATTTGGGAACAGAGCATCATGTGAACTTCTTATGAAGTTAGTATAGATCTGCACGATATGAGTCTCAGCCTTCATCCTAGAAATATGTGACATGTTTTAGGAGTTGGTGTCTTTTGAGGATGTGGCTGTGACCTTCACCCCAGAGGAGTGGGCTTTGCTAGATCCATCCCAAAAGGAGCTCTACCGAGATGTGATGCAGGAAACCTTCAGGAACCTGGCCTGCGTAGGTAAGGGTGGCATCATTCCCTTCATTACTCCATCACAGTGCACATGTGTCTTGCTCATCAGTGCTGTTGCATGATTTTTTTTTTTTTTTTGTGGTACCGGGGATTGAACCCAGGGGCATTCTACCTCTGAGCTACATCCCCGGCCCTATTTTTTATCCTTTATTTTGAAACCGGGTCTCACAAAGTTTCAGAGGGCCTCACTAAGTAGCTGAGGTTGGCCGTGAACCCGGATCCTCCGGTCTCAGCCTCCCAAGTGCTGGGATTACAAGTGTGCGCCACCATGCCCGGCCTGTTGCATGATTTGAAATATTGAAAGAAAACATTTTGGTTAATATACCAGGTTGTTGAGAGCCATCTTAGAACGCACACTGAGATTATCATCTTGGACCAGCTCAGTTTGAATACACGGTATTTCGCTGGGTGGGATTCCTCCACAATCATACATATTCCAAGGGACATGGTGTAATCTCTAAGGTGTGGTCTTTGACATCCTCTGTACCCAGTAATGGTTAATCCCTCCTTCCTCCAAGCTTGTCACATGTTGACCCACATTGGGCGCCACTTATTGGGGTTGCTCTGGCGGACACTGATTGCTCCATAGTCCCGCCATGGAAGGTTGTTGCTTTAAGGCAGCTCCCTGAAAACTATTCTGTGGTTCCTGCTATAGAATGTCACTGCACCAGACAGCTTCCTAAAAATCATTCCGTGGTTCCTGCTACGGAAGGTCGCTGGACCAGGCAGCTTCCTGATCAATAGCCTTCTTGCATGAAAATGACACAAAGTCTAATATAATAATTTGGGGAGAATTTGTCATCTCTATCTTCTCCCCAACCCCCCAATTATTAAATTCTCTCCAAATTATTATATCACACTTCATGTCATTTTTGTGCAAGAAGACTATTGATCAGGAAGCTGCCTGGTCCTGCAACCTTCCATGGCAGGAACCATGGAACAATTTTCAGGAAGCTGTCTGGTGCAGCGACCTTCCTTGGTTGGAATCACGGAATAGTTTTCAGGGAACTGCCTTATTTTTATTTATTTTTTTGGCGGTACTGAGGATTGAACCCAGGGGCATTCTACCTCCAAGCTACACCCCAGCCCTATTTTTAATCTTTATTTTGAAACCGGGTCTCACTAAGTTGTGTTGGGCCTAAGTAGCTGAGGCTGGCCGTGAACCTGGATCCTCCAGTCTCAGCCTCCCAAGTACTGGGATGACAAGCATGTGCCACCACGCCCGGCTCGTGGGAACTGCCTTAAAGCAGCAACCTTTCATGGTGGGACTACGGAGCAAGCAGCGTCCTCCAGAGCTACCCCAATGCCAGGCACCATCACATTATTTATATCATGCATGTAGCCTAGAATTTAATAATTTTTGTGTAATGTTGTAATAATTCATAATGATCCTTCTGGGTCTACATTTTAGGCCAAGACCAGAAAAAGCAGAACATTAAAGATGACTACAAAAATTCCAGGAGAAATCTAAGGTAATTTTCACTCACAGAAGAAAGCAATGAGCCAGGTGTGGTGGTGCACACTGTAATCCCAGTACTTGGGAGGCCAAGTCAGGAGGGCCACAGGTTCAAGTCCAGCCTGAGCAACTTAGTGAGACCCTGTTTCAAAACAAAAATTATAAAGAGCTGGGGGTGTAGCTTGGAGGTAGACTGTCCCTAGTTTCAATCCCTAATAAGCTACACACACCCCCCAAAAAAAGGGGGGGGAGAAAGAGAGAGAGAAAGCAATGCATCTCAAGAATCTTAGAGTGGCAGGAAAATTAACAAGTAACCAAATGATTCAAATAACCCCAACTTAAAATCGATTGAATCTCAAGCTATTTTCTAAAGATGCATACAGGTTGAACCTTTACAATTGAAAATTCAAAATCAGAAATGTTTCAGCATTAGAAGCATCTGGAACACTAACATGACACCATAAGTTCAGTTTTTCTGATGATTCAATATACATACGTGTTGTTCCATGTACAATATTATTACATATGTCAGGGTTTGGGCATAAGGTGTAGATGATACAAAAGTAAATTTTGTGTTTAGGCTAGGATACATCTTTGAGATATCTCATTATGCAAATATTTCAAAATCCAAAACAGCTTTGGTCTTTTGTCATTTTACATATGGAATACAGAATCTTTTTCTATATGATGTAAATATTCAGTGTAAACAAATAGTTAACTGAGAAAGAGTATTATGAAATGTGATATGAGTCAGGTGTGGTGGCTCATGTCTATAATCCCAACTACTTGGAAGGTTTAGGCAGGAAACCCTGTCTAAAATTCAATTAAATAGACCAGGAAGGTGGAGGAGGCCTGTAATCCCAGTACTTGGGAGGCTGGGACAGGAGGATCACAGGTTTGTGATCCTCAGCAACTGGCGAGGCTTAGTGAGACCCTGATTGAAACATAGAGACCCTGTGTCAAAATAAAAAGTGCTCAGATTGGGGTGTAGCTCAGAGGTAGAATGCCCCTGGGTTTAATCTTAATTTAAAAGGTTGGGTGCAACAGCCTATATTTGTAATCCAAGTACTTGGGAAGCTAAGACAGGAAGATTGCATGTTTGAAGTGCTCAGCAAATTAGCAAGACTTTGTTTCAAAATTAAAAATAAAAAGGGCCGTGGGTGTCGCTGGGAGGTAGAATGCCCCTGGCTTCAATCCCTAGTACTAAAAAAAAAAAAAAAAAAAAGAAAGAAAGAAAATTTAAAAAAAGCTCTGGATGTAGCCTAGTAGTAGAATCCTGTTTTGTTTTGTTTTTTGTGATACTGGAGATGAAACCTAGGGTCTTTATACCTCTGGGCTACATCCCTAACCCTTTTCTATTTTTAATTTGGAAACAGAGTCTCACTAAGTTGCTGGAGCCTCACTAAGTTGCTGAGGCTAGCCTTGGACCTGCAATCCTCCGATCTCAGCCTCCCCCAAGTACTGGGATTATAAGCGCGGGCCACCACGCTGGGCAGTAGAATTCTTTTGTAGCATGTATAAGGCACTAGGTTCCATCTCTAGTACCACAGAATGAATAAAAAAGACAGGAGAGAAAAAATGATTAAAAATAGAAAGAGGGCAAAGGCCTGATATGAATACTACTGGCTTGATAATCACTGTCCTTGATCTGTTCTGCAGAGCATTCCGGCCATTCATGTTCAGCAATTCTTACATGCATAAAACCAGCATGTCTCACAGAAAATCATTAATAAATATTTCACTATTAATATGCTGCTTCTCTTTTTCCCCCAGAAGTCAAGTGCTACAGAGATTCTTTGAACATAAACTTGGTAGTGACTGTGGAATAATCTTTAGCTGGTCTCCAGATCCTATTCTCAAGAAGAAAACTCATCCTGCAGTTAAATCAGGTGAAAGGCAGATGTGTGGAGAAGTTCTCATTGGACATTTATCCATAAATGAGCCCCACAGAGCTCAGTCTGGACAGAAACCACGTGGGCATTTGAAATATGGAGAGAAATCTGATAAATGTAGAGAACTGGGGGAAGCCTTGAGTTCTCCCAAAAGCTTTATGAAGCATGAAGGGAATCGCACTGGAGATAAACACCATGAATGCAAGCAATGTGGGAAAACCTTCAGTAATTCCCGTTATGTTCAAATCCATGAAAGTAGTCACACTGGAGAGAAGCCCTATGTATGTAACCAATGTGGGAAAGCCTTTAGTTCTTCCAGTTACCTCCAGATACATGAGCAAATTCACACTGGTGAGAAACCTTATGTTTGTAAACAATGTGGGAAAGCCTTTACTTGCTCTAGTTACCTTCAGAAGCATGAGCGAATTCACTCTGGTGAGAAGCCCTATGAATGTAAGCAATGTGGGAAAGCCTTTAGTTCTGCTGGTTACATTCGGATACATGAGCGAATTCACACTGGGGAGAAACCCTATGTGTGTAAGCAATGTGGGAAAGCCTTTAGTTCTTCCTGTCACCTTCACACACATGAGCGAATTCACACTGGGGAGAAGCCCTGTGTATGTAAGCACTGTGGGAAGGCCTACTGTGATCCTTATTCTCTCAGAACACATGAAAAGAGTCATACTGGAGAGAAACCCTATGCATGTAAGCACTGTGGGAAAGCCTTTAGTTATTCCAGCCATCTTCAGATACATGAGCGAATTCACACTGGTGAGAAGCCGTATGCATGTAAGCAATGTGGGAAAGCCTTTAGTTCTTCTGGTTACCTTCTGATACATGAGCGAATTCACACTGGAGAGAAACCTTATGTATGTAAACAATGTGGGAAAGCCTTTAGTTCTTCCTGTCACCTTCACACACATGAGCAAATTCACACTGGTGAGAAGCCGTATGTATGTAAGCAATGTGGGAAAGCCTTTAGTTCTTCCAAAAACTTTCAGATACATGAAAGATCTCACACTGGAGAGAAACCTTATGCATGTAAGCAATGTGGGAAAGCCTACTATTCTCCTTATTCTCTCAGAAGGCATGAGCAAATTCACACTGGAGAGAAACCCTATGTATGTAAGCAATGTGGGAAAGGCTTTAGTTTTTCCAGTTCCTTTCAGATACATAAAAGATCTCACACTGGAGAGAAACCTTATGTATGTAAGCAGTGCGGGAAAGCCTTTAGTTCTTCCTTTCCCCTTCAGAAACATGAGCTTATTCACACTGGAGAGAAGCCTTATGTATGTGAGCAATGTGGAAAAGGCTTTAGTTCTTGTAGTTCCTTCCAGGTACATAAAAGATCTCACACTGGAGAGAAACCTTATGTATGTAAGCAATGTGGAAAAGCCTTTAGTTCTCCCTTTTCCCTTCAGATACATGAGCGAATTCACTCTGGGGAGAAGCCCTATGTATGTAAGCAATGTGGGAAAGCCTTCAGAGTATCCAGTCATTTGCACAGACATAAAAGAACTCACACAGGGAGTAACTCCTAATATACACTGTGGGAAGGCTTCACTATCAGAAGAATGCATAGTTGAGAGTTCGCCTATCAATGTAAAGCTTGGGGAATGCCCCTGGCAATCTCAGACCAATTCACAGATATGAAAGAAACCTTGACTAAAAGAGATGTGCAAAAGTCTTCAGTTGGCCCACCTGTACAGGTGCACACTGGATCAAAACCTTACAAATGTGGAAAGTACAAGAAAGTTGTCAGTTGTAACAAATAGTTTCCAAGTCCTGTGAAAATTCCCCATGTAGTGCAGTCCTCTAAAGACAAGTAGTTTGAAGAGTTCAATGCAAACAACTTGTGTGGAATTCTGCAGAAAACATATAAGGTGAAGGAAATGGTCTAAAATGTATGAATATATGGTCTTTATCAGTGGGTCACTCTTAAGGTAAATCCCTGGATTATGCATTGTTAATTTTTACACTTAAATGATGAAGTGACATAATTTTTAAATTTAAGAAATAGTGTATGAACTTAATAGGTAGTGTTTTTTTTTTTAAATCAAATCAGGTCCTAACATTTTTCCTCTTTCAATTATAACTTTCTGATCCCTGGTGAATTGAAATCCTTTTGCAGTATTAAAGTAGACTCGTTTGTTTTTTATTTCTTAACTATTTGTTGAACTGGTTATGGGTAATTTCATACCACTCCCTGTCCCAAAGCAGAGCAGGCATTTAAAAGGGTAAACAGGCTGCTTCCTACTCTTCCCAGCCTGCTGTCTGGGCTTCTGTCCTGAGCCTGGTGGGTCGGAATGGCAACAAAGACAAGAGAAGGCCAAAACACTAAGAAAGTTACAAACCTTAAAACTTAGAAGACCATGGGTCTGGGAAGAGCTGAAAAATAAAAAACTTTATACTCTCACATAGATGCTGAAAAAGGGTGGGGTATTGTCCTGGGACTTAGCAACCCGTATAAGGAAGATGAAATAGGACAAACCTTATTTAAGATCCAGGGGGTGCAGGGGGGTGTCAGCACTCTGCTCCATTGTGTTCTCCTCAGAGATGTGATGTTTTCTCTCTCTCTGCCTCTCTTATCCCCCCACCCTGTCTTTGAGACACAGAGCTGTTACTCTTGCTTTTATTATAAATGTTTTTTGCCCTGAGGTAAATTCCAACTGTTTGTCCTGTCTCTTTGTTTCCCCGGCTCATGATATCTGGGCTGAGGAAAAGAACTCATCTTGACCACCGAAACCATAACAGTTGTGGTTAAGGAGCCATTGAGAAAGGGGTTGTTATTAATTGCTGGGATTTTCCTACTGGGTTCACATGGGGAGACATGCCTTCTTTCAGCAGCGGCAGACTGAACACACACAGGAGGCTTCCACCTTTACTCAGTGGCGGCAGGCTGAGTACAAGAGAGTTCTAGAAGAGTCTTCTGTACAGTGAACAGTCCCAGTCCAGGTTATACAGCAAATCAGAACAAAAGCAGCAGTTGGCCAGGACATGGAGATACCTAAGGCACAGGGAGTCTTCAAGAACATGCTTAGTTGTTTTTCTTAAAATAAGGGCCTTCGCCAGAAGGAGAGGAAGCCCAAGTAACACCATGTTTAGTCTGTCCCCACCAGTAACCCTGGGTTCAGTCCCCAGTACACACACACACACCACACACACTTAAATAAAATTTAAAGGTCGGGTGTGGTGGCGCACGCTTGTAATCCCAGTACTTTGGGAGGCGGAGACCGGAGGATCCAGGTTCGCGGCCAGCCTCAGCGCTCCCCCCCCCCCCCGGTCTCTCTCCTCTCTACCTAGTGAGGCCCTCTGCAACTTCGTGAGACCCGGTTTCAAAATAAAGTATAAAGAAATAGGGCCGGGGGTGTAGCGCGGAAGTAGAACACCCCTGCGTTCAATCCCCGGTACTGCCAAAAAATAAATAAATAAATAAATAAATAAATAAATAAATAAATAAAAATAAAATTTAAAATTCAGTTCCTTAGTTGCACGTGGTATGTGTCAAGCACTCCATGGCCACATGTGGCTACGATAGAGAACACTTCCATCTTAGGCCTTCAGAGCTCTCTCTGCCTCCTGTGAAACCATTTCAGGCAGAACAGCTGCCATTCACGGAGTCCCTCCTCTGGGCCAGGCACGGTTCCAGGTCAGTTATATCTGATCCTTTTACCATAGCCTTGCTACCTCATCTCTCTCCCCATGTTAGAGATGAAGGACGGGGCACAGACAAGCTAAGTAACTCTGTCACCATCACACAGCAAGGGAGCGGCAAAGTCCAAGGGGGTTGGACCTCAAAGCCTTCGCTCAGCTTGGTGACTCCACCTGCCAAAGCATCTCCCCGAGTGAGTGAAACCCTTACCACGGGCAAGAAAGTGCTGCCAGGGACCCTGTCCATTCTGCCAGGAGACATGGCCACGAGCCTGTGAGTCAGATGGGTGAGAGGACCAAGCCCAGTCCTGCCACCACCTGGGTGACATTGCCAACTCACTTCTAACTCTGAGGGTGTGTAAGGCAGGGATGCTCACAACACCGTCTTGTAGATCTATGAGGATTAAATGAGAAAATAGCCACAATGCGCTGGACATTGTACTTGACGAATGGTAGCTGCCTAGTGAGGTTTGTGTGAACATTGCTTCTGGAGCAAACAGCTCAGCCTCGCTCCCTGCAGAGCACATTTCTGGGTCTGGCGCGCCCCCTGCTGGTCACTCCTGGATACATCATTTGGTCCAGTGTTCTCTGCTGAAGGGCGCTTCCTGAATCAGGAGCGTCCTGTCTGAATTCAGATAGGTACATGCATCTCCTCTTAGCACTCAGGAGCCTGGACCATGCTAACGTCGCTGCAATCTTCTCTGCTGCCTTTACTGCAGGCAGAGAGAGAAAACACACTCCCCTGGCCTCCATTCTGTATTCTAGCCCATGTTCTCAGTGTCTTCCAGCTGCAGCCCCTTACAAGCACAGGGCTTTTCTTATCAAGGCTCGAATTACCTGCAATCTGATGCTGAACGTAAGTCTCACTCCATGCCCCCATATCTATCAATCTAAAAGTCAGTTGAAGCCGGGCGTGGTGGTGCACGCTTGTAATCCCAGTACTTGGGAGGGGGAGACAGGAGGATCACAGGTTCAAGGACAGCCTCAGCTACTTAGGCCCTCTGCAACATCGTGAAACCCTGTTTCAAAATAAAGAATACAAAACAGGGTTGGGGATGTAGCTCAGAGGTAGAATGCCTCTGGTAGAATACCCCAGTACCACCAAAAAAAAAAAAAAGTCAGTTGAGCTGGGCATAGTGGCACACTCCTGTAATCCCCGTATTTAGGAGACTGAGACAGCCTCAGCAAGTAGTGAGACTCTCAGCAACCTAGTGAGACACTGTTTCAAAACAAAATAAATAAATAAATAAATAAATAAATAAATAAATAGAGCTGGGGATGTAGTTCGGAGGTAGAATGCCCCTAGATTCAGTCGGTTGATTTTTTTCCCTAAATATACCTGAAATCAGTTCATGTGTCTCCTTATTCTGCCGTCGTGGTGTAAGCTGGCACCATCACTCCTGGACCATGGCATCAGCTTCATCAGTGGCCTCCTTGTGTCTTCAGACAGCACTAAGAGCTGTTGTTCCAGTTACTCCAGCCCTGGACCAAGCCAGGGAACATTCAAGAAGCACCAACTCCGGGGCCAGCCCTAATTACGTGAGTCTTGGAAGCGGTGGGCAGGGGTCTCTCCACATTCATCACTCGCTGGAGTTCTGGGTGAGTCTTTTGGGCAGCTGGGATTGTGCTCTCTGAGCATCTAGTCCAGCCCAGCAGCATGATCTCTCCCAGAGTGATGAGGTAGAATAGAAGAGATAAAATACTAGGCAGAAAGGAGACAAATTGGGAAGAAAAGGAAAATATAGTTTTAAAAATCTAAAACCCTTAGCTTCTGCAGGGCTTGCCCGGGACTTGCCTGAAGAGCCAAACCCAAATCTTTAAATGCACAATGGGCTAGCTCCATATCTAAAATTCCCGAGGCAATTAGAACCCAGAGAAGAGTGTCAGCTTTTGTCAGAGCCTCGATTTCCTGGGAAAAAGATCCCAGAGGATTGCCCTGCACCCCGCCTATCCAGATTCTGTGTCTCTGGCTTCCTGGGATGACAATCGTGCGCCACCACGCCCGGCTCCCCAGGCTGATTGTTAAAGGACAAGACCCCAAAGTGGAAGGAGAAGGGTTAAAAAGTTATCAAGAGTTAGTTCCCAAAAAAGATTGCTTAGCTGGTTCTTAAAAAAATGTTTACCCGGCCGGGCGTGGTGGCGCATGCTTGTAATCCCAGTACTTGGGAAGCAGAGACCAGAGGATCCAGGTTCGTGGCCAGCCTCAGCTACTTAGTGAGGTCCTCTGCAACTTGCCCCTTATTCTCTATTTCAGCAACCCTGTTTGTTGCCTTTCTAGCATTTATTAAAATTTGCAATTATTGTACACGTTTGTTCATTTGGAACATATTTACCAATGTGCCCCTATGCGAGCTTTATGAGAGCAGAGACTGTTCCTGTTCACCGCCTGGTGCAAATAGGTGCTCAATAAATGCTTGCCAATAGAGGAATGTCACGTGTGGAAGTCGGAGTGATCTGTCATGGTCAGCTATAGAGTGCTCCCTGAAGAGCTCATGTGTTAATGTTCAGAGTTGATTGACATGGTTCAGTCATGGGGGTTGTAATCTCATCAGTAGATAAATCCATTGGTAAATCCAGGTGGTAAGAAGGTGGATCCCTGGGGGTGTGGCCTTGGGGATTGTGCTTGTGTCTTTGACTTCCCTTACTTGTGTTCTCTCGTTGCCTGCCTCCATGGTGTGAGGAGCAGAGCCCATGTTCTCTCTCTCTCTCTCTCTCTCCTCTTTCTCTCTCTCTCTCTTCTTCCTGCCACCATGACCTGAGCTCTAGGTCTACACCCCAGCCTCACATGAACTGAACTTCGAGATCTCCAGAAAACTGTGAGCAAATCAATCTTCCTTCCTCTAAGTTGTGTGGTCAAGTTTCCCGGGCGACAGCCGTGAGGATGCTGACTGAGAAGCCATCATAGGAGCGGGGACCACCTTGCTCTGAAGGCTGACCGTACCCCCTCAGCTTGTAACATTCTATCTCTGATCCACACCGGACCCAGACAGGTAGGCGGGGAGACCGAGAGAAGAGGAGAGACTGGGGGCGGTCACACAGCCGGAAGAGGCAGAGCTGGCAGTGAAGCTGGGCCATCTGCTTTCACTCATCGGGAGACATGGGGAGGAGGAGAGACAGGAGGGCAGGGCAAAAAGAACTCTTCCCTCAGGAAATTTTTAGCTCTAAATTCTTAGCCAAGGCAAAAATATCAAACAGAGCTGAAATCAAAGAACGCTTGCCCTACTTTCCAGCTCTCTGATTCTCCCAGAATCTCTTGGGAACAGCTCGATCGAGCAGTGGTGGTGCCTCCACTTCTAAGATTTGCATGTGTGTGTGTGGTACTGAAGGTTGAACCCAGGGGCTTTCTGCCTCTGAGCTGCACCCCCAGCCCTGTTATATATATATATATATATATATATATATATATATATATATATATTTTTTTTTTTTTTTTTTTTTTTTTTTTTTT
>PVJS01037890.1:0-19677 GCA_004027185.1 Glis glis
GGTAGAGAGAGAGAGAGAGAGAGAGAGAGAGAGAGCTGAGGCTGGCCGTGAACCCGGATTCTCCGGTCTCCGCCTCCCAAAGTACTGGGATTACAAGCATGCGCCACCACGCCTGGCATTACTTCTATTATTTTTAATGCTATTTCATTTGTGTTGGTTAAACCCTCTTGCTCGCCAGTGAGCCTTGCTTGAATAGTCATTTTTACATTCTTTAGGAAATAGTCATTAACTCGCCACCTACTCCCATACAGAATACACCTACAGTCTGGGTTGTATACCATCATGAATTTGATCTGTAATTGAATTTATTCCATCATAATTGTTTTCTTGCCCATAATCCCTACTAGAATCGTAATTCTAAAGGAGACTTTAGAATTTGTTCATGCATTTGCCCATCACTTAATGAAATGCACAAAATATAGTAATTATTCAATAAATATTTATCAAACAAATGTACACAAAAAAAGATTTAAAAAACTGAAGGGCCTGCTGTTGGAGCCAGTGGAGGGTCACTGAGAATAAGACATGCTGAAATAACTCTCATGGATTAAATGACTAGGGGAATCTGAAGGATGATGTTAGCAGTTTGTAAGGCAAAAAAATCAATTATACTTATGCTAAAGGTATAGAAACATTGAAGAGCAGTGCAATTATCAGATTTCATAGCAAACTTGAAAAAAAAATTTGCAAAAAGGAGAGATTGACAGAGTCATGGCAGTTAAAGACAGCCCCACTGGTAAAACACACCAAGTTTCTTTTATAATCTCTGTGTGTGAAATGTTTCTATCAGTAAAAGGCACAGGAGATTCTCCCATGAGATTGGAATGGTTAATCTAACAGACTTGGTGTTAATAGTGATTTCAGGAGATTGAAATAGTTGCTATAGTTTTAGACATATAGCTGAAGAGTAAGATGGAAATGCTATGAGGCTAGAATAGTTCTAAAATACAAGTTCTATAATTGTTCCTGCTGTAGCATTGAGAAAGCTCTGGTTTAAAATTCACAAAGTCACACAGGTAATATGTTGCATACAGAATTTTGAATCCATGTCTTTGTTTCTTAACTTCACAGTTTTATATACTTCATAATTATAAATACATTTTAATTAATATTTGAAAAACACAACATACTGATAAGACTACAGCTCTGGAACTCAAGGCAGTTTCTATTATAAGAACCTTTATCTTTTCTCAGCTAGAATTTGTGATGTTAAATTTGAAGAATCATGATTATAACTTCTTTATTCTACAATTTATAACTGAAATATTTTAGCACATTTAGGAAAATGTCCTTTGCTTTCAAAGGATATTTTTTAATGGCAAAAGGGTTAGGGTTGGGAGACATATCATACCTCCAAATTTCAAATGCCCAAGTGATTACTGGTTTGTACTTCTTTTTAAAAAGCAGACTAAAGGACTCTCATTCTGCTGCAGTGTTTGTTGTTGTTAGCTTTTATTTTGTTTCAGCTAAAGCAGCTAACCAGCTGTACCCACATTAAGCCTGGAAGATACAGTCTTATATATTGGCAACACTTCTAACATGTTTTTTAAGAATAAAGTATCCTAGTCTTAAGAATGGTGGTTTTAATTGGTTTCATGATCCCTATAATTGTATAAAATTTAAATAAATATTTTATGTTGTTTCTGTATGTTATAATTCATCTTGTTCATTTTTTATCTTTAGATTTTCATGTTTCACCAAAGCAGGAACTTTCTGTGATTCAAATTTAATAAAACTATGAAAACAATATAAAATTCTAAATAAAAATGAACCTGAGTAAAATCAATTAATTAAACTTTTTATCCTATAATCTACCTTAATGCTACATTGTATAACCTTTCATTATCTTCAAGTTTTTCCTTATACACAATTTTCTCATAACCCACCATAATCCTTTAACTGTGCACATTGCCTACAAATACCGGAGATCATCACATTTCTTTCTAATATTCTCTTCTTGATGCCCTGGGGTTCATTTCTGAGAGCTTCCAAGATACCCAGAGAGTTAACTGAAATCTCTTTTATTTAATATGTATTCAGTAACAAAGATTAACCTGGTATTTCCAAAGTAATATGATTGACCTAATGTAATACTTTGATTGAGTAATTTATTCACTAAACTCATAATCCCAAACACAATAAAACCCATGCCATTAAGCAAAATAATAAATAAATGAATGAATAAACAAATAAATATTAAAAAGTACAAAGAAGACAAATTTACTGCCCTAATCTTTTTGGAATCTTTGATCAAAGGAGTATGTATTTCACTAAAGAAAAATGAAACATATTCTATCTTCTGGACTTTTTTGGTTTTGTATCCTATTTTTAAAACTTGATTGTAATGATACATTGATTCTTTTTGACCAATTTCTTTTCCATAATAGACTTATCTATTTCCAATCAATCTACTGAGAAACACCACACAATACACTTGTATAACATGTTTGCATATGTTGGAAAGAATAACAGTTAAAAGAGTTTCCTTTCAAATTTATTTGTGAATTTTTATAATGTAGCCACAATTTGGATTGCTGAAATAATTGGCATTTTGGATGTCAGGGATTGTGAAAAGGGAATAAATCACTATACATACCTTAAAACAGAATAAATAATTTTAATGTTTATTTCAATATAAACCTACTCAATGTTCACAATTCTGCTAAATTGGCTACTTATAGTGGGAAAAAGTCACCCACGCTCTGTGCATATATTTAGAGCATGCCATTCTACTCCATGTCCTATAAGACCACCAATTAAAGCCAGAAAGTCTACCTGGCCCTTTAAATTTTAAACTCTGTTGCGGTAACACAAAAATTCTGTTGGTTTTGTGAATCAGTAAAATCCTCTTAGACTTTACTGATGATATTCTTATCAGTATTAATTTTAAGGAAGACTAAGCATGGAAGAAGCCTGTAAGTGGTTTAACATATACATGTAGAAGCTTTTTCTCTGGTTTAGCAGTGAACTATTGTCTAGGGTGAGGACATGTTATAGTATAGAAGAGAGCATTCTTTGTATATTTTATATAAGTGCCATAATCTGTGTTTTATATTATATGCATATTTGATGTGGTATGGTGGGTAAATGGAGCAAGACACTTCCCTTGCCTTCAAGGATCTTACAACAGACATTTTAAATGACATAGTAGAATTTATTCATTTTGATTTAAAACACCTTTAAATCTATTTCTATCATGCCTTTAGAGCTCTCACACTAGGATATAAGAATAGATTCCTCACATCCCATCTTGGTTGCTATAAAAGATCTCTTGTCTTTGAGGCAAATTTAAGTTATACTATGTCTTAATAGTGAAGTTATATAATTTTTACTGTTATTTCACTATATCAGCACTTTCATTAGCTCAAAAATGGTATGACTCATTATATGTATAGCTAAGACTAGAGAAACTCTGTACTCAGCAATTAATGAAGATTCAGAGGAACATAAACAGAGAATTTGCAAAGATAATGACAACTAGCCTCTAACCAGCCTAACTCTGCTAGGCTCACTCCTGACTCACCAGAGCCACTTAGAGGAGGGGAAGGATGTGCTTGTTTACATGGGTGGTCATGAATACCTTGCTATGGCTGATTACCACTCTGACTACTAGAAAATGGAACTGTTATACACAACAGCATCTGCTGTGCTGGAGTACCGCAATGCCCAGATTGCCTATTACAGAATTCCAGAGACTATTTGCCAGCAATAGACTTCATTTTGCCAATGGGTAATTTGCAGTTTGCTGTGTCATCAGAATCTAAACATGTCACATTTCTCCTCCTCACAGCCAATCCAGTGGCAAAGTGCTATTGAAGCAGCTGTCAAGAATGCGCAGAAACCACAGAGGAAGCACAAAGTGACAGCAGACTCTATGCAAATCAGCAGTGGACACAGAAAATGCACTCACAAAAACAGCAATGCATAGACTTACGCAGTTCCTGACGCTCTTCAATGTGGAGATGCTGCTGCTCAGCATCAGATGAAATATCACAGGTGGAGAAATCAAAGACCCCGTGAAGAATGGGGAAGAGCGTGCAAGGAGAAATACTAGGTCCTGGATTTGGAACACTGAAGGCTATATTCTAAAAATTCTACCTGTCCACTGAAGAGAAAATGTAAAACATACTTGTAATCATTTCAGAAACAGCACAAAATATGTATGCCACATCTAAGATTTACAATTATATATCATTATAAGAAAAATTCTATTAATTAGATTATATAAATAATGCCAAATGTCATTTGAAATATTTTTGTAATTCCTATATAATTCCAAACTAAAATGAAATCTTTAAAAGTGATGCAGAGAATCTGTTTATTTTTAATCTATAAATACTTTTCTTTGAAATATGCCCTAATTTTCCTTACAAAATATTGAAATGTCATAATTACTAGCTAACACCACTGCCAAATTATAAAATATTTGAATTGTAAGATGTTAGATTTTTCAAGAATCCAATCCTCATGTAAAAACCCTTTATAATAGCCTTAGAAAATGTTCCTTTTCCAACTCTGTGGATATTTGAATGGTGGAGATATCAAACTCTTGGGGCTACCCATCACTTTTTTAATAGCACTTATAACTTACCAACATCATCTATTTTGCCAAAAATTTGCTATTTTGTGATTTTTTTTAAAGCTGGCCACAGAGAAAAGAAATCTCTACTGTTCCTTCCAGTCTCCCTTCTCACTGATTTCCCCTCCCCCATCGCTCAGTCCTGTCAGTTCTTCCTCCCATGACTATATTTGTTTCATTCTTTCATTCTTATGCCACTTTCTCAATTTCATACTTCCCGACTCATTTAGAATTAGTTGAATAGTTTCTGAGACGTCTCCCTACTTTTAGCTATTTGACTCTATAGTCAGCCCCTTACATCAGAATTAGCTTTCTCCTACAATGTTGTTTGAATTACTTTCCTAGAAGACATTTAGAGGACTCTAAGAATAAAATAAAAAATGCTTTTATTATTAGCTAACATGAGTTATTTAACACATGCATGTTACAATGGCCCACAGGAACCCAGGATCCTTCTGTCTTTTGGTACCAGCTTCCTCTAGGGTTTCAGAGTGCTTCCCTCTCAGACCAACAAGTGGGAAAGAGATGGTGGAGAAAACATATCTCTTGGTAACTGTGCTGGACCAGAAGTAACATACAAGTTCCATTGTTAGGAACTAGTTCCATGACCCCCATTTAGGTGAAGTTCAGCAAAAATATAGTTTCCACTTTGGCAACCCCGTCCTCAAATTATCCCTATAATATAGAATGTGACTACAAAATGGATACTTCTTCCACAACCAACAGAATTGCACAGTAGAATTCCCAAAGCAAGATTTTCTAAGTCTCATATTTCAGCTTCAATTCCCACCTTTTACAAGCCTTAAGCCTCATTAACCACATTACTTATTTTTCCCCCCAAGAACACAATTTACTGAAATAGGTCTGTCTTGTCTTCAAAATATTTTTTCATCCTCCCCATTTCTATAAATTATTGAAATGTTATTAAACTTTCAAGTTTCTGGTCAAAATATGTTCTCTAAAATATTCCTTAACAATCCCATTAGAATTAGCTCCTTCCAAATCATTCCCTAGCACTTGTTTGGGGTTGATTATTTATATGCTTACCTCTCCAATATTTGATAAATCTTTAAAAAAATTTACCTTTTTTATTCTCTCTATTCCCTTACACTGTTGTAAAACAATAACTTGTTATAGCAGCTACTACTTCATGAGTCTATTAGGTGACAGACACTATTCTAAATTTCTTAGTGTAAATTATCTTACGTGATCCTCATAACAATTCAATGAACTAAGTATTAAAATTATTCTTTCTATTTTATAAGAAATAAACTGAGACACAGCATAGCCATGTACCTGTGCAGGGTCACACAGGTAATAAGTGGTGAATTGGGATATGAATACAGTAGGTGTGACCCCAGAGTCCACATTCAATTACTAATTAGATCATTGATCAATAGTTATTTCTCCAAAACCATACATAGTTTTTCAATAGTTATTTCTCCAAAACCATATTTCTCCAAAAACCATACATCATTTTCATTTTCATAATATTCCCTATTACTATAATTACTAAATATTTCCTATTTCCAGGGAGAAGCATTCACCGAAACTATAATTATTTTATAGTTTGAAACCAAGTTGAGATACATAAAATTCTTTTGTACTTTTTACTTTGTAAACTACACTAAATGTTCTCAGGGTCAATACTAAATGGATTATTTTCCTTGTGAAATTATAGTTTCACTAACAATCACCCATAGATTTGAAAATAAATGTATAAGTAATTCGATAGCCCTTTTTTGTTCTTTTTTTCTTTTACTTTTTTATTGCTTACAAACAAACAATGTAAAATAAAATAGATTTTGCTTAGTGATTAAGTCTATCTTTGGGTGTAGCTAATATTAACAATCACAGCACCCTTGAGATTTCTGTCTCTACATGCAAAGCTATGTTCTTTCAGGTTAGCTTTGGCAATTCTTTCCCACTTAGACATACTTACCTTTGCCTGTCTCCTACTATTCTTCTTTGTCAAGAGACGTGTTTTCACATCAAGAAAAATATATAATGTCCAAGTATTTAAAAATATTTTCTATCTGTAAATGTGTGTGAAAGGGAGATAATGTGTATTCACAGTCATTTACATAAAATGTTTCCAGGATAAAAATTAAAAAGGAAATCAGAATGACTTTTCCAGTAATTGTGACCCATCTTTTTACTAGGACTTCAGATCAGATATAACTTTTTTTGAATGTGGACATTGAAATTTATATAGGTATTTTCACACACACACATATTTTAAATTAGGCAGTTTTATTTATTCAAACAAGTCAGAAAACAAACATCTTGTAAAGTGAATTATCAAGTTTATTTTATTTCTATCTAATAACAATATATAGGTCAACAGGTTGGGAGTGGGCATCTGTGGAGTACAATTATTGCGCAATGTTTCTTGAAGATATACCTGAAATTTTTGAATCAGAATCTCAGAAATGAAAATACGATAGTTTATACTGAAAAAAAAAGGAGGAATGGTGTTCTTTTAAAGCATTGCATCTATCATTATAAAATGGATAAGATGGCAAATGGATAAGATGTCACAGTTGATTTTACTTTGAGTTTAAAATTGTACATTAAGGGAGGGGGACTATTGATAATTTGTAATAGGATAACTGATTTTACTTCACTTCAAATGTCTTTGGCCTATTCCATCCTTTGATATCACATATGCCTTATGTGCAGCTAGTACTTATGACAAAATATTTGAGACAGCAATTTATAAAATGCTCTGTAAAGAATGTTTAATTATGTGTTCAACTCCCCCACTACATTTTAATGGCCATACAGTTTATATGACAGATTAATTAACCACTGGAAAGTAAATACATATTTCACAATTTACTATGATCAAAGATTGCATGCATTGTGCTGAGTAGTATGTGATATTGAAATAATATTAATTATGGTTTGTCTTCAAGATATATGTCACTATGGCAAAAATAAATGGCTTAAAAATGGGATTGATTCCCAGTTTGGGGCACTACCATCTAAAAAAATTGTACCAATTTATTCTCAACCAGGATATACATTTCTATCCTTCCAGAAACAAAATATTGACAATCACTAGCAAAATCTTATCAAACAGATGTCCTTCACAACAGGGTAAACTAGATAAGCATACACTAAGCGCTAAAAATTAGAATTACAATTTTTACAGATGTTTTGTTTTTGCAGTACCGGGGATTGAACCCAGGGGCGTTCTACCTCCGTGCTACACCCCCGGCCCTATTTTTTATGCTTTATTTTGAAACCGGGTCTCACGAAGTTGCAGAGGGCCTCACTAAGTAGAGGGAGAAAGAGAGAGAGAGCTGAGGCTGGCCGTGAACCCGTATCCTCCGGTCTCCACCTCCCAAAGTACTGGGATTACAAGCGTGCCTCACCACGCCCGGCTCAGGAGATGTATTTCTTGCAGTTTTGGGATTGGAATGGTGGGACTCTCATTATAGATGTTAATTCCCAAAGGAGAAGTACATCAAAGAAGCTCACTTGGGTTCATTATAACTACCATAGTTAAATTGTTTAATTTAAATTTTTGTTGAAATAATTACAGATTCACAAGTATTTATAAGAAATATTACAGAGCTGTCCCATGTATATGTACAGTTACCCAGTTCTTCAATGTAATTCTCTTGGAATCTATAGTATTGATGTTGATACAATTTAATGACTTACTTAGATTGCCCTGGTTTTCCTTTTCTCATGTGCGTGTGTGTGCATAGTTCCATACAATTCTACTTCTACCACAGTCAAGATACTCAACAATTCCATTACCACATGGATAATTTGGATTGCCTTTCCAATCATGCCTAACTTCTTTGCCTCTGTCCATCCACCTGCAACTACTAATCTCTCTTCCATTTCTAAAATGTAGCCATTTTAAAAATTATATATATATATGAAATAATATATCTGAAATGTATATATATCATTTATATATGTATATATATATGACATATATATGATTTAAAAATGAATGAAATGATACAGTATGTAATTCTGTTTTTCACTCAGGTTAATTCCCTGGAGATGCATCCAAATTGTGGCATGTATCAATAGTTCATTCATTTTTTTGCTAAGTAATATTTCATGGTATGTGTGCACAGAATTTTTCTTAGCCTTTCATTGGTTAAAGGACATTTGGACTGATTCCAGATTTTGTCTAACACAAATGCACCTGCTATAAACATTCATGTACAGATTTTGTCTGTACCCAAGTTTTCTGTGATATAAATTCCCAAGGGTAAAATTGCTTGCTTATTGGGTAATTGAATGTTTATCCCTATAAAACACTGCCAAAATGTTTACTAGAGTGGAAATTTTGCATTTGCACCAGCATTAAATGAGAGACCCATTTTCTTCACATATTTGGCAGCATTTGGTATTATTACTTTGAAAGAATTTTGATAAATGTGTAGTAGTATCTCATTGTGTTAATTGTCACTTCCCTGTCTCTACCTACACCATCACACAGTCTACCTCCAGTATGGCCTTCCAGTGTCCCTTTTATAAAAAAAAAATTGATTACATTGCCCCTAAATTCTCTCCCCCATAAGTTAAGATACTTAATTTAACCACATCTTCAAATTCCCTTTTGCTATAATAGGTTGCTGGAATTGATTTTTAAAACCTTTATGGGAACATTATTTAACCTACCAACATGGTTTGCGAATACCTTCTCCAGGTCTGAGGCTTGTCTTTTTGTTCTCTTTATGAGGACTTAGAGCAAAATTTATAAATTTCTATGAAGTACAATTTTTCATTTTATAGATAGCTACTTTTAGTATTAAGATTAAGAACTTTTTTTAAGTCCCAGATCATATATATTTACTGTTTTTTCTAGAAGTTCCAGAGTTTTATATTTTGTGATTAAGTACATGATTCATTTTGAATTAATTTCAAATAAGTTATGAGATTTATTTTCAAGTTTATTATTTTGCTCTAATATACTTTGTTGAAAAAATATTCCTTTATTGAATTTATTTTACACCTTTGTCAAAAATTAGTACAGCACATTTGTATGGTCTTATATCTGGATTCTTTATTTTGCTTCATTGACCTATGTGTCTATCCTTTTGCCAATCCAATAGAGTCCTTATTTCTGTCGCTATGCAGTGATTCTTCCAACTTTATTATTCTTTAGCAAGGTTGTCTTAGCTTTTCTGTCTTTACTTTGTAGAATAACCCAGTTTATGTCTAGAAACAAACAGACAAGCAAATACAAACCAACCCCCCCCACCTTCTTGTTATTTAGATATTTATACCAATATTCTTACAACAAACAATTGGAAATTTAAATAGAATAGAAATAACATTGACTATCAAAACTGATTGGAAGATTTTACCTAAATTTGACATTTATTAGGCTACAGTAATCAAGAGAGAATGATAGTGCATCAATATAGACAAATGTGATAGAAGAACAGAAAGTCCAGAACCTAGTTATGCATGCAGAGTCAATTGACTTTTAACAGCATTGCCATTTAATTCAACACATTGTATAAACACAAAGACCAAAGCTATAAAGTTTTAACATCATTGGTCAATAGCTAATTGGAAATTAAAATCACAATGAAACACACAATTATACAATTTAATGTAAAACAATTATACAATTTAATGTAAAACAAATAACACAGGAAAATCTTTGCAACTGAATTGAGCAAAGATTTAAACTAAAAGCTGTTACACCAAAGCTATGATCCACAAAAATTGCTGTGGAAGTAAATTTAAAATGTTCTCATCACAAAAAAATGAAAGTAGTTCAGTTGATGATGTGCTAATAAGCTTAATTTAATCACTCCACAAACTTTACCTATATCAAAACATATTCTATTCCATAAATACATATAGTTATTATTTTAATTAAAAATAAAATATGAAAAACAAACAAGGATAAACAACAAACTTCACCAAAACTTCATTCAAAATTATAATTTTATGTTCTGAAAAATAGTTTCATTTATAATAACTCACAACTAGAAACAATCTAAACATCCACCAAAATGTGAATGGATAAACAAATTGTGATGAATTTATACAATAGAATACTTCTCATCAAAAAACAATGCTATTAGAGAAAACAACAAGGATAAATTTCCTATTTGGTCTGAGCTAAAGAAGCTGAAGGTGGGAAGACACTGTTCTTGCTCTTTAAATCCACTTATATAAAATTTGAGAAACTACAAACAAATCAAGAGGATCTGTGGTTGCCTATGGTAGTGGTGATGGAAGGTTCAGGAAGGGATGAAAGAAGAAATTACACAGAACATAAACAAATAGGGAAGAAATACTGCAGTGGATGAAGGCAAATCAGGACATGTAATATCACAGAAAATAAAATAAAAGGGTTTCAAAGCAAGAAGTTGTTTCCAATAGCATCAAGTTTAAGAGATAATTTAATGAGAATAAAAGCTAAGATAGTATTCATTGTATTTGACAATGATCAGACTCTGTATGGAAATTATAACAATCAAGATAAGCAAGTTGAGGGATAGAGGAATAAACGTGACATGAGAAGTGAAGAAAAAACAGAGGAGGCCAACAGGAATCCCTGTGTCCCCTCTCCAAGGACTCAGAAAGGTTACAATGATCACTATTAGCATCATTATTAATTATTTTATGGCACACATTTTACCCATTAATCTTTAAAGAAACTTTCTAAAATGTGTGTAAGTGTGTGTGTGTGTGTGTGTGTGTGTGTGTGTGTGTGTGTAACTGGTTTCCTTATGCCAAAATGAAACAATACTTTTATTTTTTTCTTCCTCCTCCATGATTGAGCAAAAATAATCAACAGAGAGAAGGGCCTACAACTTTTAGAGATTTCAGATATCCCTATAATCAAATCACATGACTAAAATATATGTAATTAGAAGAGAAACTGTTTTTTCCCTACATTTAGGTATTTCTATTTCAAACATTAAACTTTATTCACAGAAAAGTAATTTCTAAGTTATAGACTTAAAATAACATGCAATTCTTCTTTTTCTCTTCCCCCATCCTGCTGTAGCCTACATAGGTGTTCCAAGCCTCACAAGCTGAATGGTGCATGAATTAGTATGCCCAAATCATATCCAGAATTTATCATCATAAATAAAACAGTTATATGATAAATTAAAGGTTTGAAGTCTATTCTCTTCAGATTGGAGTCATTGATATTGGTGTCAAGATGAGGCAGGGCAGAGGGTTGAGAACAGGAAGGAAAAAGGCATTCTGCATGCCTTCTGTAAGGTTGGAGGAGATAAACAGGAAAGTGAGAGACTGGTGGGTGCCAGGAGATTAGGGTCCTGACCAGCCCACAAGATAATCACTCAAATTAAGGATCAAAATTGTGCAATAGTTATTGGTTTCCCAAAATCTGATTCTGACCAATCATAAAAGGGCAGATAGAAACTCTCAGTATGGTTCAAAAGCCCATTTCCCAAGAGCTTTGAGGCCACTCTCTTTCCAGGACCCCCTTCCCTTATGTGTGTGTGTAAGCTGTTTTGTCTTCTATCTTTCCCTGACTTAAAATAAACTTTCATATTTCTAAACCCTTCGCCAGTCCTTGGACTTCATTCATCAAATCTACCAGACAAGAACCCTAAAAGAAGAGACACCCCCATTTCAGTTTTGGCGCATTGGCTGGGAAAGATGGAAGGGTGAGTGGAAAAACCAAAATAAAAAAAAAAACAAAAACTTTTTCTCCTGGGGCTTCTGCCACGTGTTTTTACAGGGTCAGATCAGGCAATTTGATTCTACCTGGCTTATAGTTAGACTTAGTCTATGCTTTGCCTCTTAAAATAAGAGCCAGCAAGGCACAGCGGCTGGAATACCCATGTATGTAAGAGGGAAAAACAGCAAGTGAACAGAGGAGAAAACCAAAAAGGCGGTGCTGCTTGCTGCCGTTGCAGCCGGAGGTGCAGCCACAGTCCCTGCAGTAGCGCCGCAGTATCAGAAGCTGGCATTAAGATTTGGTCTGGCTAAAAGCTCTGGGGTGACGCTGGAATTACATAATTCCATGGCATCGAGGGCACCAGACCACTTGTACATGGAGGGAAAGTCATTGCCCCACCAGCAGATGCATTAATGCAAAAGCAGCAAGGGGAGCATTTAGGATAACAGTTGAGACCTGCCCTAATTCCCTGTGTGCAGTGCTGAGAGCTGTAACAAGTACACACACAGGAATTCAACTGGGCAGTCCACAGTCCCATGGGAAAAACAAGGAGTTTTCTTCATAGAGAACCTGCAGATGCAGCTGTGCGAGGGGGTCAGATCACCGGTGGGTCACTATCAGGGACCCCAGCTCTGGTCCCAGCAGTAGTCAGAAAGTCATTTTGAACAGCTAACTTTGTATAAGAATGGACGGCTTCAGCAGCAGGTTTCCTAAGCTCAGAAACCTTAGAGAGCTAGTCAGAACAGAACTGCTTGATTCACCTGGACTCTCTAAAAATTTGGTTAGTTACCATTGGCCAGTTTCTGGCCATGGGAATGGGAGGTTTAAACCTCCATCCCACATGGTGTGGCAGGAAAGAGAACAAAGAAAAGTTCTCCAGCACGCCAAAGTTAATATGCATGAAAAGGGAAGTGTCTGTTTTAAAGTCACCCCTCTGGGTTCACCTACATGCTGACTTTGGGAGGAGTGAACTACCCCTTGCATGGTGTGACTGATAACATCTCACACCTAGGCCTCTGCTGCTGCTGGTCAAACGCACAAAGAACTGATCTGGGTAGATAATGTTTAAATGTTTCATGTAAAAGCCTGCAAGATAATTCTATTTTCTAATGTGGTTTGTTCTCTTACACTCTAAAATCCAATTCTAGGATTTTAAAGCTCTGTATTCTAACCCCTCTCTGGCAAGAAGAAAAAAATGAGTTTTCTTACACAAGCACCTGTACGAATTTACAGCAAAATATAGCTTTTTACTATAGTCACTACAGCTTTTTCATTTTTTGAGCTCATGGATTTTTACACATTCACATGGGTTTGCATTCATATATTTTCTGTTCTTATTTGTTTTTGTTTTTTTCTAACTAGAAGCTTTCTGGGTCTCTATCTTTTTGTTTTTTTCTCTCTTGTCTTTACTCAGTCACTATTCAAGGGTTATTTCTCTGTTTGGTATGCTAAGAAAGGGGATAAAAAGTGGTGGTGATTGGTTTGTTTGTCTGCCATTGGAGACTAAGTGGCCATTTGAATCAGTTTGATTCAGTCAGCCATGATTAGCAGACTGACCATGGCCAACTGTGCAGGTTTCCCTTATGTGTGTGTCATACAATAAAATCTGTGACAGATAAGTTTTGGTTTCTGGAAGCTCTAGATCTGGCTTTACTCTGGGAAATAAATATCTATAGCTCTCTTGTCCCCTACCTGTTGATGTTGTGCCATGTGTGTAATGTGTCTGTATAGTGTCTATATGGTACAACAAATTGGCATACTAATAAATGAGCACCCATAAAAATTGAAGAAAGACAAAATCAAATGCCTCTGCATTCACATTACTTATTTGTTCTTGATATTAAAATAAAGATGCTCTTAAAATTGCTAAACATGCTTTTTTCTCTAGGTAAATAGTCAATCAAGATTATGGTTACCTCTGCAGGATGTTTTCAAATAAAATGTTCATTGCTCTTAAGGTTTTCCTCTTGCAGGAAAAATGTTTTAAGATACTAATGACATTTATCTGATGTTTTGATTTTCAGGGATAATTTATAATATTAAATAAAATTGGGTAAATGCAAAATATAATTAATGCTTTAAAATGCTCTTGGCTTTATAGGATATAAAATAACATGGGTCTATTAAGTGGGCTTCTAAATTGTCAGTATATAGAAAAAATATTGTAGAATGGCATTGTTTTGGGGTCTTTTCTAAAAGACAACAAAGGTTACTACTGGAAATCAAGGTTCAGGTCAATGTGTAATTTTGTATGCATTGTTCTGATGTAAACAACTATCTATTCTTTTACCTGAGAACCCTAAAAATTTAGATAAAATAATCAGACCAAAAAAAAAAAAAAAACACTCCTTAACAATCTTTAGCTGATAGAGCTGCATGGAGAATTTCAAACCCTCTAAAAAGGGAGGACAAATTTTATTGGTCCAGATGTTGAACATCTTGAATTTCATTCCCTTATTGGCCATTGTTCTTGGAAAAACTAAACACATATATACTATGGACACTTCCCTTTGTTACCAAAGGGAAGTCACAGACAGGCAGCAATATATGCTGCAATTTCCATGGTGCAATCAGGCCCATGGTCATCAGGGTGCTGGCCTCATGTCTTGTTGACACCCCCACCACAGATGCATCACATATGTATCTGGTGGTTGCAACTGGGTATCAGCTCTCTGTCATACTGGTAAGCATGGATAAAGCCAGTAGACACATCCTGCTTATGGCCATGCTTTTCTTTATCCTGTCTCTCAGATGGGAAAAGGCCCATCTGCCAAGTCTTTCAGCACCCCATTGAAAAAATAATGCCTAGTCTTTGTTCTTTGCCTGAGTTTGGTAGTATGAATTAAGAGACAGAGTGGATGGCCACCAGAGGGAAATGTAAACAATGACAGTATCTTACAGCTGGATCTGTTTTCCAGGAGGAAATTTAAGATTCTAAATTTTGTAATAAGGAGAAATCCAAAGCTATACCTTCAAGGTAAATCAGATATGGCCATTCTGGGACCAAAAAGACAAAAGAAAACCCAATAAATAAAAGGAGATATTTGTAGGCATGACGGGATATTATAATAAAGAACATTAAAAGAAAGAGGGAAATGCTTTTAGGTAGAAAAGAATTTTTTTTTTTTGCGGTACTGGGGATTGAATGCAAGGGTGTTCTACCTCCATGCTACGCCCCCGGCCCTATTTTTTATACTTTATTTTGAAACCAGGTCTCACGAAGTTGTGGAGGGCCTCACTAAGGAAAGAGAGAGAGAGAGACAGGGAGAGAGAGAGAGAGAGAGAGTGAGCTGAGGCTGGCCGCGAACCCGGATCCTCTGGTCTCCGCCTCCCAAAGTACTGGGATTACAAGCGTGCGCCACCACGCCTGGCTAAGAAAAGAATTTTGTATAGAAAAATTTGTTGAGAGGGATAAGCAAGTTGTAGAGGGCTTGAGGAAGTTGCAAGTGATTTGTAAAGGATAAGATATATAAAAGAAATTTTGAATGTGTAATAAGGTTGGTTACAATAAAGAGGAATTATTTAAAGGGTTTTCTATGAGTCACATTAAATGCATTGATTCTATGTTTAAAACAATTTGGTTTTCTTAAGATATTAATCTGGCTCTGGTTAAATTTTACAAACAAAAAAGCCTAGAGAGCAAAAATTTTGTATTTTATTAAGATAATTTCCTGTGTTTCCTGCTATATATTGACAACCATGTTTTAGATATTTGTATTCCAAAACTGTACAAGACTTCTAAAATACAAAACATTAGAAAACATTTTACTAAGCTAATGACATCTAAACAAAATGAAATAGTGATAGCCTTTCCAGACTTATATTTATATGTTCCTAATTGCATTATAACCATCTTCTTTATGCAAAGATACAAATTGGATTTGTTTAATTCCTGATGATTCTGTTTTGTGTTTTTCTTATAAAACTATATAACTGTAGTTAATATTTAACAGAAGTACAACACCCAAACTGTTTTGAAATAATAGTCTCACCTGCAAGACAGCTTAAATGGACTGGTAAAACTGATCTTCTAGGTGTTCAACAACTGAGACTTAGAGAACAATGAGGAAATGGAAGAACTAAGGAAAAACAGCCAATATTTTGTCCCTAGTCTTCCAAGGTCAAATACAATCCAGGGAAGGACCTGCAACTCCAGTAAGTCATCTGACCTCCTGAAATAGGGAGATCATGAAGGCCCCAGAGACTGGAAACCACCAGCATATACTCTGCAAAAAGGAGAGTCATCAGAGAGGAAAATGTCTTCCATGCTTCAAATGAAGCCAAATGGTCAGCAAGATGATGAACTGTCCTGGCAGATGGCACAAATGGTAGAGGTAAAGCCTCACCAACTCCATAAAAATTACCCTGAGTAGCCTTGACTGACCTTAACACCAAAAGTGTTAGAAAAACTTGTGTTTGCCCAATATAGGGCTACCTTCTTTGTCTTAAATACCCAGCAGAACAATATAACCAGAGGCAAATGTGCTATTTCAAGGCTAACAAAAAATGAGCTATACTGAAGCCATTTATATAGAACTTCTACCTTTAAACTCAATGAAAAAAAAAATAAGATATGACACCAATGCCCAAAATGTCTCTCCAGTTAAGTTCTCATTAAAAAGCTGTAAAATTAAACTTGTTATTCTCGAGGTTTTACAGGTCCAGGACCATCAGACACTACAAAAATGGAGATTCCTATTTCTGTAAACTCCTGGAGGACCTAAATCCTGTTCAAAATCCTACAGACAAAAAACCTGTTTAAGCTAAGTTAAAAACAATATGCTTGTTTTTTTCAGGCCTGTGTCACAAGAAATTATCACAATGTTATATATAATGACTCATGGTCTATTGCAAATGGGTTGGCTACCTGGCCGCCAATTTAAAATGTTAACAGGTGGATGGCTCAAGGTAAAGGGTTATAAAAAACATTATGGCAAGATATCTGGTTTATTTTATGTTGTACTAACGTGTCAGTTTTTTATGAAGATGATCACCTAACCACCATAAATGACTTTGAGCCAAAATGCCCAGGCTCCTTCAGCCCTCCAGCTACAGATGAAGAATTCCTTCTTCCATGTCCCTATATATCATCCACCCGTGAGACCCTAAACTACAATACTCTGACAGCACCCCCTACCAGCTTGAAGCACTTAGTCAGTCATCACCCCATTTCCCTAACAGCAGTTAGGGCCACTTCATCATAGGGAGACATGAGGCAGGGCAGAGGATCTGGGAACAGTAAGGAAAAAGGTCATCCGCATCAGCCATCCATGAGGTAGGGTGAGGTAAACAGGAAGGTGAGAGACTGGTGGGCACTGGGAGATCAGGGCCTTCACCAGCCTCCAAGATAATCACTCAAATTAAGGATCAAAACTGTGCAAAAGTCATTGGTTCCCCATAGTCCGATTATGGTCAATCATAAAAGGGAAGATAGAAACCCTCAGTAAGATTTAAAAGCCCACTTCCCAAGAACTTCGAGGTCAATCTCTTTCCAGGACCCCCACTCTTTTGAGGTGGGAGCTGCTTTGTCTTCTATCTTTCCCTGACTTAAAAAATATTTTCATATTTCTAAACCCTTCACTAGTCCTTGGACTTCATTCGTCGAAATCTACTGGACAAGAACCCTAAAAGAAGAGATACTCCCATTTCAAAGACAGTCAGATTAACATTTATATTTCTCAATATATTTAAACATACATGTCAATTTTTATTGGGAATTTCTTTTGCAGTTTGGAATTTGAATTTGATAGCCATTGTTTTGGTTTTGCAACCTAAAGAAATTTTAACCTAGCTGGGCATGGTGGCACACACCTGTAATCCCAGTACTTGGAAGGCTGAGACAAGAGAATTGCAGGTTTGAGGCCAGTGCACAATAATTTAGCAAGACCCTGTTTCAAAATTACATTGCTTGATAAAATTCTAAGAGAAAGCAAGCAAGAAAGAATATATGTAAGGGAACACATTATTGAAGAAAAACATCTTGGAAATTGCAATAATGTGCATGTTGAAAAAAATTAAGGTG
The DNA here is from genome assembly GCA_004027185.1 of Glis glis. NCBI lineage: Eukaryota > Metazoa > Chordata > Mammalia > Rodentia > Gliridae > Glis > Glis glis. Next base: position 18,253 of record PVJS01037890.1, read on the forward strand.
TATGGTAAATACAACTTTAGTCTACAATTTACTTTAGCACAGCTCCTTAGTCCTTAATTTTGGGAATACAGAATAGTACCATAGTGTTAAGTTTTCAGAAATCTTGTCAGGTAGTTATTAAACAAAGCCACAGCCAGGCATGGTGGCACATGCCTGCAATCCCAGTACTTGAGAGGCTAAAACAGGAGGATCTCAGGTTTGAGGCCAGCTTCAGCAACTTAGTTTCAAAAATAAAAAATAAAAATGGCTGGGGTTGTAGCTCAGAGATAAAATGTCCCTGGGTTCAATCCCTAGTACCAAGACAACAACAATGACAACAACAACAGAGCCAAAATTTAAAATAAATTTTACAAACATAAATAAATTATATTTAAAATTAATTATCAAGTCTCATTGGTTATCAGATTTAATGAGAAGTTCATAGAAAAAAGTTAGCAGATTGAAATACAAGTTTTTTTTTCTTTGTCAAACTGTGGTTGAATTGCAAACATGGGCTGTTTGTGGAGTTAAGGTTGGCAAAATCCAATGAAAGCATTCTGTGGAAATCAATTTGGTATACATAGTTTATAATAAAGATTGTTTCATGCCGTATTAAAATAAAATAAAGATAAAATAGGGCTGGTGGTGTAGCTCAGAGTTAGAACACACCCACAGTTCAATCTCCAGCACCACAAAGCAAACAGACAAAAAGGGAAACTTTATCCTGCTCCCGTGAGTGTTCCCATTGAATTAAGGAAATGATAACTTTAAAGTAAATTGGAAAACAAAGAATTTATTTTAGAGTAACCATATTAATTTTTGTACTGAGAGTAAAGAAACGATGCCCAAAACATTTAAATCTATGTATAGTGCATGAAGTTAAGAAATAAGGAATAAAAAGTTAATCCATAGCACATAATCAAGACATCCCACATATATTCCACAAATATTGATGTCATCATGAAGGATAATAAAATATCAAAGAATCAAATACAGGCTACTATGAACTGAATTTATGCAATAACCTCATTACTAGTTTTCCTACTCCACATTTCCCCTACTAAAGTATTTCATGCACGGAATCAGAGTGACATTTTTAAAAATATAAACCTGACCATTGCCTATGTATGTAAGGAAGAGAGGGCATTTTGAAATGGTAGAAAGTAAATCATAAATTTAAAAAGAAAAAGCTATAAGCAGAGAGTCGATTAGTAGTTTCCAGAGGCTGGGAATGATGGGGGAGCTGGGGAGATATTGATTGAAGGGTATAAAATTCAAATTAGGCAAGATGAATAAGTTCTGGAGTATTTATGTGAAACATGCTGGCTACAGTTAATAATAGTGTGTATTGTGTACTTGAAATGTGCTAAAAGAGTAGACCTTAAGCCGGGCGTGGTGGCGCACGCTTGTAATCCCAGTACTTTGGGAGGCAGAGACCGGAGGATC
>PVJS01037891.1:0-19677 GCA_004027185.1 Glis glis
CCCCCGCGCTACGCCCCCGGCCCTATTTTTTATACTTTATTTTGAAACCGGGTCTCACGAAGTTGCGGAGGGCCTCACTAAGTAGAGAGAGAGACAGAGAGAGACAGAGACAGAGACAGGGGGAGAGAGAGAGAGAGAGAGAGAGAGAGAGCTGAGGCTGGCCGCGAACCCGGATCCTCCGGTCTCCGCCTCCCAAAGTACTGGGATTACAAGCGTGCACCACCACGCCCGGCTTAGGTTTTCTATATATTTTTGATATAATTTAGGTAGGTTGTATGTGTCTAGAAAAATGTTGATTTTTCATCTATGTTTTCTAGTTTATTGGAGTATTAATTTTTGAAGTAGATTCTGTCTGTGTTGATGTCTCTTTTTTCAATTTTGATTTTAATAATTTGAGTTGATTCTCTCTTTTGGTTTTGGTTAGTTTGTCTAAGGGTTTATCAATCTTGTTACTCTTTCCAAAGAACCAGCTTTTTGTTTTGTTGATCTTTCATGTTTTCTTTCTCTATTTCATTGATTTCTGCTCTGATTTTAATTATCTCCTGCCTTCTGTTGGCTTTGATATTATTCTGTTCTTGTTTTTTGAGGTCCTTGAAGTGTGTAATTAGGTTTATTGGTGACTTTCCATTTTTCTTATGTGGGCACTAAATGCTATAAATTTTCCTCTTAAAAAACCCTTCAGTTTCTCTGATTTCATTTCTGTGGCCTTTGATCATATTGAAAATATGAAACTGCTCATGTTTCTGTGACCTTTGATCATACTGAAAATATGAAACTGCTGACCCTAAGTCTGGCCTGCCTGAGTATTCCTAGGGACTATCTACTAATTCATGTTTCTGCCATGTTCGACTGTGTCCCTGCCCCCACCTCCGCAGGGATGATTTGAAAACTCACAGACCCTTCAGGTCTGTTCATGCCACGTATGTCCCTCTAGCCCCACAGACTCCTGTTTGGATGGTTTGTAAACTCATGGTCTTGAGGATGCCATATGGTCCCTGCAGGAAGGGAAAACTTCAGCTGCAGCAATAGGAGTTTGCTGGGCAATTTGGCTGGTTTGTTTGTGGATTCACAGTGGTCTTGATGAGGCAGGGTATGGCCACTGGAGTCCTTTCAGGAAGGTTCTGTCATTTCTTGGTTCAACTGCAGCCACAGGAGTTCACTGGATGATTTGGTTGGATGGTCTGGGGAGTTGCAGTCTTGGGGTTTTGAGCCTGGGAGAAGAATGTGATTTCTTTTCTTTTCTTTTTTTTCTTTTTGGATTGAACCCAGGGGCATTCTACCTCTAAGCTACACCCCCAGCCCTATTTTTGTTCTTTAATCTGAAACAGGGTCTCACTAAGTTGCAGAGGGCCTCACTAAGTAGCTGAGGCTGGCCACAAACTTGCGATCCTCCTATCTCAGCCTCCCAAGTACTGGGATTACAAGTGTGTACCACCATGCCCAGTATGTGATTACTATTGATGATGGTTCTCTGCAATCACTGCCTTGACAAGATTCTGCTTCTTCTTTGCTGGAGGTGACTCTGAAAGCTGCTGGTCATGGTAACTGCCAGCCTGGGCATGGTCTCACCAAATGGCAACCCCTCCACTCTCTCCTCACCAGATGAGACACATAGAACTCTTTTTATTCCTCTGCTCACTGTGCTGCATGCAATTCTACCACATTTTGACTGTCTTTTTTCTGTTGAGTTCTGAATGCTTTTTGTTCTTGCCAGGAAGCAGTCTTCCTGCTGGCTGAGTTTTGAGTCTCAGAGCAACTGAAATTATCTGTCTTATTCTATTCCACTACCTTTAAACCTGCATAACAAGTTTTAAATAAAACTCATAATATTTAAAATATTTATATGAAATCTGAACTATTGACTGCATAAAAGAAAATGTGAAAAATTGAAATTAACCCAATATTAAAGGTATATTGTATTCTTGAAAAATACTAAGAGTGAGTGTTTTTAATGTCAGTACCACAAAAATGAAAGTTCTGTGAGTTAATTCACTAGTTAGTTAGATTTTGTCAATCCAAAATGTATGAAAACTTCAGTATATATTGTATAGGATAAATGTGCACAATTTTGCCTGTCAAATTTAAAAATAGTAAAATAATTTAAAATATTTTGAAAGTCATGATGTTATATTATTATGTGTGGAACCAAAAGTGAAAAATTATTGAACATTTTACTACAATTAACAGAATTGTTAAAACTAAAAATTTAGAAATCTTAAAAAATTATTTATTATCTCTGAATTAATATATCAATCAAAGGTCGAGAATCTACAACTTGAATGAATTGTCAAAAATCTTCAATAATGAAAATACTTATTGAGGAAATAAATTCACTTAAAATTTATTGTTTTAATTACAATTATACATTCTTCCTTATTTATAGTATTATTTTCTAGTTATACTTTTGAATATGATGTACCATTAAGGTACTTAAAGTTTTCAAAATTGTTTTAGTCCAAAAATTACCATGAAATTGTATTTTAGTGTAATTTAGGAAAGTATATTCATATATCCTTTCAATGATGCCAAATGAATTTGTCAATTGTCATCTTATTCACATTTATTTGGTCTGTCAACTAAAGATAAAATGTTTATAAGAACAAGTAAAACTTTCTGAAAAATATAATATGTTTACAGCAAAATCAATTCAAGAAAATTTAATTCATGCATGCCTTCCTTCAAACTCATCAGAGAAAGTGAAGGAAAATTGTAGATTATATAAAGAGAGAGTAATATTCTTTCTAGGGAATGATTTGTTCAAATTAAGAAAAATCTTGACATTTTTTCAAACAAACAACCCATTTACAAATAAATTGAATATTTAGACTAATTCATTTTAATTTACTCAGAATAGCACCTATGTCTTGATTAGCTTCTGTCTTACTAAAATGAAATCGTTTTCCTAAAACTAGTCTGATTCTATGAATTCAGTGCATATTCATTTCAATTATTACAGCTAAATTGAATGTGGTTTACTCCAGCAACACCAGCCATTTTTATACACATTTACAAAACTCTATTTACTTAAGTACATTTTCTTGCTTACTGTCTTTAGATAATTTATTACCTGTCATAATGATATTCTGGAACTCATGAGAATTGTGCATCTGCTTTTGCCTTTTTATTGTTCTTAATGAATCTACTGAATGTCAGAAGATTGTGCAAAATATGTAAAACAAAAATAATTTTTATAGAGACAAAAATGAAACTAATTAACATATTGCTTAATCTCAATTCTCATAACATGATAACAACTGCTCCCCCTTCTGCCTGTCACAATTTATTTACTGCTGTGATCTTGTGCAATATTGTATACATGTTCCACAATTTCATCATTATCATAATAATATAGCATACAATATTTTATAAATATTGCAATTTGAGGAAATAAAAGTCTAGCAAGTTTAAGTGGAAAGTGTATAGTAAATCATGGATGTGCTTCCAGGTTTGTCTAAACACATACACACACACACAACAGTGTACTCATTTTCTCATTTTATATTTTATTCCTATGATTATACATATATATATATGTATATATATATATGTTAGTTAAGATACATATATTAGTATATCTCCCTATATATCTGATACACATATATATTAACTGGTATATCAGATTTATATATATAAAGACATATACATATATATCAATTAAGATTAAGCTCAAGAAACAGAATCCACTCCAGATATTTTCATAAAAATAATTTAGGGGAATAATTGAGTAATTACAAAATCATTAGACATACTTGAGAAGTAAGGGGCATTCAGTTTCAATGTCAAGGCAACTGTAAACTCTCACTGTACACAATTATCACACACATGGAGCTGGTGATTAGACTCTAGAATATTTCAACTAGCTCCTGATTACCCTCATATTCAGTTTTCCTTGCTAGGTAACACAGGGACAGACTGACCTTAGCCTTCTGTTACGTTTCAGCTCTAAAAGAATAAATCTCATTGGCAGAACCTAAGTGATAATCAGAACCTAACACACAAAAGAGTCTGAGAAATACAAATTTTAGCCATGTAGACCTGGAGAGATTTAGAAAACAGAAGTAGATGAGAATGCTGAATGATAGTGGTTCCTATTAAGCACAACATGCTGGTTTTTTTCCATAGATGACTTTCATAGTCATTTTCACAGTGAACACAAGTATGGCATAAATTCTGATGCCTAAAAGGGGTTCAATTTACTTTTTTGAAATAATTATTTAAAATAAATGCACAGGGAGTTTGAAACTGATATATGTATATATACACAGAGTGTTCAATTCATTTTTTTTGTGTTAGTAAACATTCTCAGCAAATGCCAACAAAGAAGGAAAGCAGACATCCAATTTTTCAGTGCATCTGAAAAAATAAATTCCAGAACATATTTATTGTTGAGAAAAAGCTGACGTTCAATTAGTTTAAGACAGTGATAAAGGGAAAATCATTGGAACTGAGGCATACAACTTTTATTTAAAATTTTATTTAAGATTCAGCAATGTTGTGATGCCCTATACAGTATATAGGACTGTTAAAGCCATCACTTGAGGATGAAACAAAAATCTTTTATTGCGTTGGAACATGCTTATTTTTTGACTACTTGATTCTCCGTTATGTACATAATGCAGAGTCCATTTAAGTTATTGGGATTACACATGACAAAATTCATGTTGCATGGAGAACATTTCACATGCTAACCAGCAAAATAAAAAAACTTACAAATAAAAAGTAACGGCTTGAAATTAAAACTTCTCATGGCAGCTGTGGAGCCTATTAGACAAAGCCAACTATAGGAAAATTCCTGAGAAAACAGAATTGCAACTCAATCATATCCTCAAACTATTTTTCAACTACCAGTGCCAAAACATTTCTACTGCAAAATCCACTTGCTAGATTTTAGAAAAGTATTTGGAAAAGGACTCTGGTCAAATTCCACATAATTCAAAGCAGAAAGAAGACCTCATAATAAAGGAAACAAAACAAATTAAAAAGAAGGTGAGTGATGAATCTTACACTTTATGCAATTAAATCTAAGTAGTTGACAGTGATTATCATGAAAATGTTAATGGAAGGGCAACCATTTATTCTTGTAGAAAAATAATGTTTTATAAGCAGAGGAAATCAATTATCTGTAAAATTATTAATGAGAAACAATTATGATGATCCTAGTGCAATGAGTAATAAGTATCTCTTGTTTTGCTGCCCCAGCATCCACAATGACAACTTGGCTTCCCTTTGGGGAGCCATCAGAACTTTCAACATAGAGTCTTGGTTGTTCTTCTCACCAACTAGCAAACACATGAAGAAAATGGGCCGAGAAACTTTCTTTTTGAAAATTATATTTTGAATGAGGTCTTAAACTGAATGGCACTAATTTAAGCCTCTGAAAATAACTTGAGAATATTATTCACTTGTGCCAGGTCTCCGCTTATGTATAAGTTTGACATGGCATGCTTTTATGAATATTTTAATGACATCACATAAATCATCAATCACTGTACTTGGAAGTTTTAAAAATTAATGTGTGTTTCAAATTCTGGGTATAAGAAAAATATTAACTTTGTTTTCCAAATCATTTTGTATAAATGAAGACTAATCCTTGAAGGACAAACAATATATGCAAAAATGTAACTAATAAATATTTATAGTTAAAAGAGTGGTAGGAAAAAATTCTTAGGTATTTGTCAATTTATTTATTTTGAATTACAGGATTTAGAATGGTTATGATATTCACCAGGCATTTGCTGATATTTAGTTGTGGCCATCATATCATAATTCAGTGCTTAAGATCCTTCACTTTGCCTCAAATATCTCCATGATTGATTCTTAGCTCCCGGTTTTAGCTGTATAGCATTCTAATAGCATAACTTCCAAAGTCCTCAATTTTCTCCTCTGAATGTCAAGTTATGAGAAGAATATGAAAAGGGCTGTAAGAATCAAAATATATATATATCAAAAATATATAAATATATAAATATATATCATATATATATATATATATATATATATATATTGAAAACTATACATATAGTTTTCAGCAACAGTTTGGCATTTGGATATTTTTAAAAACTGGATAAAAGTTATTGTTATGGAGATTATTGTTGCTATTATTTATAGGAGAAATCACAGACATTAATGTGATGTTTCTTTATGGATTATAATATAACTTTCTTAAAAGTCTACAGAGATAATATATATTTGATGACATGAAACAACCATTAGTTTTAGTCTGAATTTCTCAATTTGCTCCAAATTCATTTGAAAATCTTCTTTTGTCTAGCATGTATTTTCTCCTGCATATTAGTTTGAAACTACATCATTTATAACCTATTTACCATAAAAAGTTATAGATGATCTTTTAGGAGACATGACCTTAATATTGCACAGAATACAAGTTATTGGTAATAAACCAGTTACTTATAAAACGATGATTCTATATTACTAATTTAGGTCAGAATGGAACATAAATATCATCATATCCAGTCAAATGCAGAGAAGTTTTAATTGTTACAATCAAGAAGAATAATGTGGAATAGTGCTGTAATCTTATAAATATGACTCATCATTATAGGAAGAGAAAATTTCATCTTTTTTAGAGAAATACAGTTTTAAAGAGAAATTCTATACAGAAACACCAAATTTTTATCCACTAAAGTACACTGATATATAAATTATGGTTTCTATATGGCATAAACTGCTTTCATCACCATATATTATTAACATAAATTATTTTTTATAATAGTTTTGATAGTGATAACTAAAGATGATTGACCCAAATCATCCAAGAAAACCAAAGACAATGGTTAGAAATTATGACCACAGATTAAAAGTTTTGTAAGAAATTTTAACTTTAAAAAGAATCCAGTAGATTCAAGACAGGAACATGTCAGTGCAATTTGATTCACAGTAGTTCCTTAGCTTCAAGGCCAATGTGAACATTTTAAAAAGAGAAAAGAGAGAGAGAAAAAAATAAAGACGTGGTAATCATTATAGACTGAATGTGGTGTGCTCCCAAATTTCAAATGCTGAAATGTAATCTCCAATGTGATAATATTTTGTGGAGGGGTTATTAGTGGGTAACTGGATCATAATGATGGAGTCCTAACCAATGGAATTAGTGCTTTACAGGAAGAGGCAGAGACAGTGGTTCTCTTTCCATCATGTGAGGATCCAGTGAGAAGTCAGCCGTCTAACCAGGAAGAGGTCCCTCATGTTGGCACTGACCTCCTTTTTTGCGTTTTTTGCAAAAAACTCATTTGACCTCTAAGCACACACAGATGGAAAATGAAGGAATGAAATTAGATTTTCAGTCTTCAGAATTGTGAGAAACATTTTTTGTTTATAAATTACCTTGTCTATGGCACTTTGTAAGAGCAGTCCAAACTAATAAAGGCAATGATAACCTTGAGAGTTATTTTTTAAAAAATATTTCAATGTGTTTTCTTTAACTGAAAAAAGAAAAATGAAATGATTCCAATAAGAAAAAATAGAAATTGATACAAAAGAGTAACCTGAGCATGAACCTAATGTTACATTACCACTTTGGCCAAATTTAAAGCAAGAGTTCATCAACGACCAAAAGCTCTCATAAAAATCTAGAGAAATTAAACATAATAGTGTTACAGGGTGGCATAGAAGTTCAGAGAGAAACTATATTTATGTTATGGTATCCATTACTCAAATGAAATATTAGTCAAATCCATCTACCTCAATGTTGACCACCAGGGTTCTATGAAGCATACATTGAAAATGGAAAGTCAAAGAAAATAAAAAACTGAGATACACCTATATCATTTGGATAATTTGGAAATATAATAGTATAGACACTAAAGTCAAGTAGACATATATTCAAATGCTGACTTTACCATGGGCAAATTATTCAACCTCAGTGATCAATCTCTCCATTTTCTAAAAAAGTGCTAAATATTACCCAGTTTGAAGGGTCTTGTATCAATTACTGAAAATGCTTGTAAAGTGCATAACACAATACCTGACTTGGTTGTTCAAAAAATAAAAATTTGTTTTTATCAATCTGTGCAAAGTATACTTTCTTTTTAAAGTCACTGTTTAGCAGATAAAATTTTTAGCCTGGGATATTAAAAATTCAAAATGTGGTGAGAGAGTATGAGAGGCTGCTTTTTTTTAGTTTAAGTTCCATTACTCTGTTTTTTGTTGCTTCTTTTCTTATCTTTATAATCATGTTACATTCTTATCATTTCAAAAGCTTCCTACAATCGAAAGATTTTTTGTGTAACCCTTATGGTAATGATAAAAAATACATAATAGTTAAATGAAAAATAGTAAGTTAGTAAGCAAGGAATCAAAACACAGGACAAGAATAAATCATTTAACCACTAAGAAGACTCTATAGGGAGAGAAATACGAGCACTACAATAAAACTAGAAAACAAGTTACAAAATGTCCATATAGCAAGACCTTACCTATTGATGAATAAATTAAAGTGTAAATGGATTATCCAATTAAAAGATATAGAATTACTGAGTGGATATGAAAAATGTAAGAATGAACTACACATTGCTTATAAGAAACTTTGCCTCTAAGGACACATATAGATGGAAATTTTAGGGATGGAAGGGGATATTTAATGCAAATTGAATTCCAAAAACAGCCAGAGTAGCCATATTCATATTAGACAAATAGAATTTAAATTAAAAGTAATAAAATGAGACAATGAATGTCATTACATGATGATAAAGGGGTCAATTGGCAAGAGGCAATACCAACTTTAAATATACATGTACCTAATATTGGAACACTGAAATATGAAAAGCAAGCCCCAATTTCTGTTTTTGTGGGTTCAACTCTTGGATTCCACATGTGAGTAAGAGCATGTGGTTCTGGATTGTTTTGATTGGCATGGTGTCCTGTAGATTTATTTATGTAGAGTATCTCACAATCATCCCCCCTTTTCCATCCTACAACCAATCTATCAGCAAATTTTAACCCAACCTTTGGAATCCATCTGGAATCTGACTTCATGACATCACTTCCTTCCCAAGTCAGCCGCTACCTAGGTCTTAAGCCACCATCATCATATCTCGCCTTTATCAATGTTAGGCTCCTCAAAATTCTTATTGCTTCCTGTTTTACCCTACTCTCAATAAGACCCATGTTCAACAGAACATGCAGCATTCTGCCTAAAAATCCTTACATGGACTATGAGGTTTCTCTGATTTGCTTCCCAGGCTCCCTTTAACTCTGCCCAATTTTCTCCCATCTGCCCCTTACTCTCCATCCTATGACCACAGCCCTCCTTGACTGTGATTAAACACTCCAGGCTCACTCCTATCTCTTGACACTTGGAGTAATATTTCATGTAACCATAAGTATATAAATACTATCATGTAAATGTTTTGCTTCATGACACCAAGAGTTATTTTAGAAGTGTTCTTCACCTCTCTTTATTGTCCTAAGATGCAGGCTTATCACAAAGTTCTCCCCTACTGATCTAACACTAATTCGTACTTTATATCATAGTCATCGCTTTCCCAAGTCCCTTGTATCCATAACATTTATCACCATATGTCATACAAGATGAGTTGATTAATCAATCTATTGATTGATTTTTTTTTCTTCTTGCTATTTCCTTCTATGTTTACTTTCATTATAAGTTCTATAAAGGCAAAAGATTTTGTTAGCTTTGCTCACTAACTTAACACTAATGACAGAAAACATATCTTGCGTACAGATAAGTACCTGCTAAAAGAATAGGTATAGAATTATTTGATCATTTAAAAAACATTATACTCCACTCTGCCATACCTTAAAGGGACTGGTGGTGACCTCGGTGGCCTCTGTGCCAGGTACCAGACCTCGGTGTCCTCCTTCGTCACCCCGGATGCCTCTGTGCCCACCCAGGCTTCGGCATCACCTCGGCAGCCTCTGCGCCAGGTAACAGAACTTGGCACACCCCCCCAGTGTCACCTGGTGGCCTCTGCGTCTGCCCCAGACCTCGGCATCCTCCCATATCACCCCAGTGGCCCCTGTGACCAGCCCCAGACCTCGATGTCCTACCGTGTCCCCCAGCGGCCTCTGAGACCAGCCCGGATGCTGGCATCCTCCCACCTTACCCCGGAGGCCCTTGAGCCTAGCCCGGGTCCCCAGCATCCTCCCGCATCACCCTGGTGGCCCCTGTGCCTAGCCCTGGCCCCCAGCAACCTCTAGGGCAACCCGGGCAGTCCTCCACATCTGGCCTTGGACCCCGGGCCCACCTCAGACTTCCATACCCTCCAGTGTGACCAGGACAAACCTCCACACCCGGCCTCAGACCCCATCATCCTCCTGCATGACTCAGGCGGCCCTCCGTGCCATGCCTCAGAACCCAGTGCCGCACTGTGCAACCCGGGTAGCCCTCCACGCCCAGCCTCCGACCCTGGCAAACTTCTGCGCATCCCGGGCGGCCTTCCATGCCCTGCCTCGGACACCGGCACAGCCACCCGAGACCTAGAGCCTGCACTCTCTCCCCAGCGTGGGAGCCTCTGTGCCGCGCTTCAGAGCCCGGATACCCTCTGGTGCCACCACCCAAGACCCGCGGGACTCTCCGGGCTGTCTCTGAGTGAAGGCACACCCTGGTGCTGCCACCTGAGATCTAGGAGCACATGCTCCCCCCTGGGACCCACGCGCAATCCTCTGTGTTGCAAGTCAGAGCCTATGCACCCCTAGGCACCGCTACTTGATAACCGGAACACGTACCCCCATGGGCCCACTCAAAATCCTCAGAGCAGTGCATCAGAGCCCGGGCACCCTCCGGTGACATTGCCCGAGACCTGGACCACGTGTGCATCCCTAGGGGTCCAGGCAACCCCCAGCACCTGAGCCTTGGAAACAGGACACCTTCCTGCACCATCACCTGTGCCTCAGTGACTGCACCCAACACTGCGCCTCCAAGTACTCCTCACATGCCAACACCCAAGCTCCAGAGCCTGCATACCTATCCACACACAATACCATGCACCAGCCAACTGGACAAGAGGGATCTACAACCTGCAGCATACTGACCCAATTGGGACAACAGGAACCATCAAGAGGTCTCATACACAGAAAGGAAGATGATGCAGAGGCAACAGAAACACAAAATGGAAAACACTGAAAATACAGGAATGAAGAACAGTGAGGAAACAAGAAATACCCACAATACATCAAAAAGTGAGATTACTGACGCTGACATACAGGAAATGCAAGACAGAGAATTCCGAATATTGATCTTCAGAATGATGAAAGACCTCAAAGTAAGCATAGAGGAGATGAAGGAGGAAGTTGAGGCTCTTAGGAAGAATCAGAAAGAAACTCTGAACGAAATGAAGGAATCAATAAACGAATAAAAGACTGCAATAGAAACCAACTCTAGTAGGCTCGACCACATGGAAAATAGGGTATCGCTCCTGGAAGACAGCTCATTCAAAACTGAGAACACAGTCAATGATATACAGAAGATATTACAACAACACACCCTGGCCATTCAAGAAATACAAGACAATGCAAGGCATCCTAATCTAAGGATAAAAGACATTAAAGAAGGTTTAGAAGCACAGACCAAGGGTATAAGAAAACTCTGCGAAGAAATAATTTCAGAGAATTTTCCAAACATAGAAAAAGATTTGAATATGCACATACAGGAGACATATAGAACACTGTTAAGACAGGACCAAAGAAGGACCCCCCCCTCACCACATAATAATTAAAATGACTAACATAGAGGCCAAAGAAAGAATCCTAAAAGCAGCAAGAACAAAAGAATGGGTGACATACAGGGGCAACACAATAAAAATCACCCCAGACTTCTCAAACCAAGTCAGGAATGCCAGGAGGGATTGGTACAAATTACTCCGGACCCTGGAAGAAAACAACTTCCAACCAAGACTGAAATATCCAGCAAAGCTATCATTTAAAACTGATGGAGAAATAAAAATGTTCCATGATAAACAAACATTTAGAGAATTCATGAGGACCAAGCCAACACTAGAGAAAATCCTGAAATAAATAAACCACAAAGAAGGAAAAACAAGCAATTTTCAGAACCACAGGAGAGGTGAACTACACCAGGTAGGCAACTAAACAAGGAGATTTGTCACTACAGCAAATAGAAAATAAAACTCAAAATAATAGGAAGCAAAAATCATATCTCTATAATAACATTGAATGTCAAAGGACACAACTCCCCAATTAAAAGGCATAGACTGGCAATGTGGATGAAAAAGCATAACCCAACTATATGCTGTCTACAAGAAACTCACCTTCTAACCAAAGACACTCATACGCTAAAGGTAAAAGGATGGAAAAAGATATAACATTCAAACGGAAATCGAAAACAAGCAGGGGTAGCAACGCTTATATCAGACAAAACAGACTTTAAGCTTAAACACATCAGAAAAGACAAAGAGGGTCACTTCTTATTAATAAAAAGAACCATTCATCAAGAATATATAAAAATAGTAAACATTTACACCCCAAATGTGGGCAGACACACATTCATAAAACAAAGTCTTCGGGACATCAGGTCCCAAATCAACTCAAACACAATAATATTGGCAGACTTCAACACACCACTCACGCCACTAGATTGATCCCATGGACAAAAGATGAATAAAGATTGCTCAGACCTAAAGAAAACTATAGACCAAATGGATCTAATAGACACATACAGATTATTTCAACCAACAACACCTGAATACACATTTTTCTCAACTGCCCACAGAACATTCTCCAAAATAGACCACATACTGGGTCACAAAGCAAGCACCAGCAAATTCAAAAGATGTGATATAATTTCCTGCATCTTCTCAGATCACAATGGATCAAAACTGGAAATTAACAACAGGAAGACAAAAAGTAATAACATAAGTACATGGAGACTGAATGATACACTCCTGAACATGGACTGGATCAGAAAAGAAATAAGGGGAGAAATAAAAAAATTCCTGGAATTACATGAAAATAGAGACACGACATATCAAAATCTGTAGGGCACCTTGAAAGCGGTGTTAAGAGAAAAATTTATAGCACTGAGTACCCACATAAGAAAAACAGAAAACATTCAAATAAATAACCTAATGACACACCTCAAGGATCTTGAAAAACAGGATCAGTCGAATCACAAAGCCAGTAGAAGGTAGGAGATAACTAAAGTCAGAGCAGAAATTAATGAAATAGAAAATAAAAAAAGATACAAAGAATCAACAAAACAAGAAGCTGGTTCTTTGAGAAGATTAACAAGATTGACAAACCACTAGCTAACCTAACCAAAAGAAGGAGAGAATCAACGCAAATTACCAAAATCAGAAATGAAAAAGGGGTATCACCACAGATAGTGGAGAAATCCAGAGGATCATAAGAAGCTACTTTGAAAACTTATATTCCAATAAAATGGAAAACATGGAAAAGGTCAAAAGATTTCTAGACACATACAACCTACCTAAATTGAACCAAGAGTATACAGAAAAACTGAATCAACCAATACCAAGAACAGAGATAGAAACAGGAATAAAAAGTCTTCCACCAAAGAAAAGCCCAGGTCCAGATGGTTTTCCAGACGAATTTTACAAAACCTTCACAGATGAACTAAAACCAATATTTCACAAGCCATTCCATGAAATTAAAAGAGATGGAATTCTTCCAAACTCTTTTTATGAGGCCAACATCACATTAATACCAAAGACAAATAAAGATACCTCAAGGAAAGAAAATTACAGACCAATATCATTAATGAACATAGACACAAAAATTCTAAATAAAATACTAGCCACGCGCATTCAAAACCATATTGAGAAAATCATACAGCATGACCAAGTTGGTTTCACCCCAGGAAAGCAAGGCTGGTTCAACATATGCAAAACAATACATGTTATCTACCACATAAACCGAACTAAAATCAAGAATCACATGATCATTCAATAGATGCGGAAAAAGCATTTGAAAAATTCAATACCCATTCATGTTAAGAACTCTACAGAAAATTGGAATAGAAGGAACATACCTCAACATCATCAAGTCAATATATAAGAAACCCAAAGCCAACATCATATTGAATGGGGAAAAATTGCCAGAATTCCCCTTAAAATTAGGAACAAGACAAGGATGTCCACTATCACCACTCCTTTTCAACATAGTCCTTGAAACTCTTGCCAGAGCCATAAGACAAGAGAAGGATATCAAAGGAATTTAAATAGGAAAAGAAGAACTAAAATTATCTTTATTTGCAGACGATATGATCCTATACCTACAGACCCAAAGAACTCAACCAAAAGTCTACTAGAGCTGATTAACAAATGCAGCAAAGTAGCAGGATACAAGATCAACCTAAAAAAGTCAGTAGCTTTCATATATGCCAACCATGAATCCACTGAGAGAGAAATCCAGAGAACAATCCCATTCACAATAACTTCAAAACCAATCAAATACCTAGGCATACACTTAACCAAAGAGGTAAAAGACCTCTACAATGGAAACTATAGAACACTGAAGAAAGAAATCGAAGAAGATCTTAGAAGATGGAAAGATCTCCCCTGCTCTTGGATAGGCAGAATAAATATCATCAAAATGGCCATCCTGCCAAAAATGATCTACAGAGTAAATGCAATCCCTATCAAAATACCATCATCATTTTTCACAGAGCTGGAAAAATCAGTCATTAATTTCATATGGAGAAACAAAAGACCCAAAAGAGCCAAAGCAATTCTCAGCAATAAGAACCATGCAGGAGGCATCACAATTCCTGACTTCAAATTATACTGCAGAGCTATAGTAATAAAATCAACATGGTATTGGCACAAAAACAGACACATAGACCAGTGGAACAGAATAGATGATACAGAAACAATCCACAAACTTATAGCCAATTGATTTTCGACAAAGGTGCCAAACACATACATTGGAGAAAGGACAGTCTTTTCAACAAATGGTGCTGGGAAAACTGGTTATCTACCTGTAGAAAAATGGAGCTGAATCCTTACCTCTCACCCTGCACAAGAGTCAACTCGAGATGGATCAAAGACTTGGAAGTTAGACCAGACACTATGAAATTATTAGAAGAAGCCATAGGTCCAACACTCCATCATATAGGCACAGGTAGAAACTTCCTCAACAAGACCTCCAAAGCACAGGAAATTAAAACAAGAATTAATAAGTGGGATAGCATTAAACTACAAAGCTTCTGCTCATCAAAGGAAACCATCAAGAGCTTAAAGAGAAAGTCTACAGAATGGGAGAAGATCTTTGCAAGCTAACCCTCTGATAGAGGTCCAATATCTAGGATATACAAATAACTTAAAGGCTTTACACTAAGAAAATAAATAATATGATCAAGAAGTGGGCAACTGAAATGAATAGACACTTCACGAAAGAAGAGATACAAATGGCCAATATATACATGAAAAAATGTTCAACATCATTAGCAATCAGGGAGATGCAAATCAAAACTACTCTTAGATTTCATCTCACCCCAATTAGAATGGCAAGCATTAAGAAGTCAAACAATAACAAATGTTGGCAAGGAAGTGGGGAAATTGGGACTCTTCTACACTGTTGGTGGGATTGCAAAGTAGTTCAAACACTATGGAGATCAGTGTGGAGATTCCTCAGAAAACTGGGAATGGATCCACCATATGATCCGGCTATAACACTACTGGGTATTATATCAAATGGATTGAAACTAGAAAACAAGAGTAATATATGCATACCCATGTTCATAGCAGCAAAATTCACAGTGGCCAAATTATGGAACCAACCTAGATGTCCATCAACAGATGAAAGGATTACAAAATTATGGGAAATACACACAATGGAATTCTATTCAGCAATAAAAAAAGAACAAAATAACAGCATTTGCAAGAAAATGGAAAGATCTGTAGAACATTATGTTAAGTGAGATTAGCCAATCACAAAAAAAGAAGGGACATATGTTTTCATTAATATGCGCAACCTAGGGAATAGTGGGAACACAAAAGGGACTCCAATGACGACAGAGAACCCTCAGTGGTGCAAGGGAAGGGGTACAAGGGAAGGGGAAGGGCAAGAAAGAAGTGACTCTATGGAATTACTATCATAAACAATGTGTACATATGAGATTATACCAACATCATTCTCTGTGCTACATGTGGAGGGGGGGACATATGGGGGGGGGAACCCCAAGAGCTGTGTGCATGTATGTTAACACCAAACTGATACTCACTGTGATGTGAGACTACAATTCACCAATAAAAACATATAAAAATAAATTAAAAAAATAAAAATCATTATAGAATAATTTTAGTAAGGCTGTATATTCTCCAATTTATATATTATGTTAGTCATGTAATACAAACCTATACTTGGAAACTTGTCCTTTCAGTTTGATAATTTTGTGATGTTCTCAGATAGAGTATTTTCAAAAATAATTCCAGCTGGGCGAGGTGGCACTCACTTGTAATCTCAGTACTTGGGAGGCTGCAACAGGAGGATCCGGGTTCGTGGCCAGCCTCAGCTACTTAATGAGGCCCTGCACAACTTATTAAGACCTTGTTTCAAAATAAAGAATAAAAATAGGGCTTGAGGTGTAGCTTGGAGCTAAAATGCCCCTGGGTTCAATCCCAGTACCGCAAAAAAATTCCTAAAATATAACTATCTGATCTCCCTCCACAATTACTCACCCACTGCCTTTTTATTATCCAAGCTTCCAATCAGAACTTCATTGGCAAAATACTTCCCTATTAACATCATTTTTCCCAACATATTTTCAGAGGACCAGAAGTCTCATAATATGAACAGTTCTAAAATGTATGAGTCACTTATCTCAGAACATATTTGGAAAATGGCCAGTATGAATAATTATTCAATTTAAAATATTCTAATTCTTATACTTTATTAACACTGAAGCATTTACCCAAAGATATTTGCAGAAGAGTTATGAATATTTTATCTATGAATAAACATATTTGATGCACCAAAACTTACAGTTAAATTTCTGATTGCAAAGAAAGAAAAACTGTTGATGAAGGAGGAGACTGTACACATTAGAAAAATCTAAGTCTCTCAATAGAACTCCAAATCCACAAAGACCATTGAGTTTACCTGTACAACAAAGTTCTGATTTTTACAACCAAACATTTAAAAATGATCAGTTTTTCTCTCTTAACTTTTCAACTCAATAGATTCAACTCTTAAAGATGCATAAATCTATTGTTCCTCTTTCACTGTTCTATTTTTCCCTCAAGCAAATCATGAAATTAATTATCAAACTTTGACATGAATAGATAATACACACACACACAAACACACACACAATTTAATAAAAGTAGTTCAAAATTAAATGAGTTGCTTTGCCTGATTTCTTCTTAGGGAAATATACCTAGTGATTACCATCCTCTTCTATATTAATTAACAATTTAATAGGTTGCACCAAAATGTTTGCCAGTGAATTAAAACTAAGATGTAGAGTATACTTTCTGGAACATATTTAAAACACACATATAAAAGTAAAAGCATTTTCCTCATTTTATATTTTGGCAACTATCAAGCTTCATGATATCTAATATAGCATTTAGAATAACCTCTAACTAGAGTGGATTTACTGTGAACATACTTCCTTCCACATTGTAAGCAAAGCCAAAAATGGACAAAATGTAAAACAATGTTTATAGATACTGTGCACCAGATAGCACAGTGCTATAGTTACTTGGGATGTGAGGAAAGGGATGAAGGCTCTTCAATTGCCACATAGCTTTCTGCATGGTGGCACTTTCAAACCAAAGACAAGGAAGGTGATCTCAAGCAAAGCCTGTGAGTTTTACTTAGTTGAGGAGGAAGATATTAGTGTTTTAAAAGGCTATATTAGCTAGAAATTGAAGAGGAGGTAATAGAATTATTCATATAGAAAGCTTCAGCACTTGGCATATGGAAACAATTATGTGATGCTGAAACCTATGTTTGATTATGGAAACATTCCCAGGGAGAAGAGATCCATGAACTTATAAGGTGACTTTTAAGGTGATGAAGGCATACAGAGCTTCTAGACCTTCATATTGCAGCCAATTAGAGTGAAAAATCTTAATCAACTCCCCAGTCGTTAAACAGACAGCCAGAAGGACCTTCATGGAGACTTTTGAGCTAAACAAGCTTAAGATAAAAGTTATACTAAAACTATCCTATCAAAGTTGAAAACAAGACACAAAACAGGTCAAACTGAGTGAACAGGAGGTTAAATGATTTTCAGGAAAAGAAAATACTGAGCACTTCTAAGAGGAAGAAAAAAAGACAACAAAATCCATTATACAAGAAAGCGGGAAAAATAAAACACCCACCCATCTTCCAAGAAAAAATTGACCAGAGATATAAAGAAGGAAAAATGACTCCAAACCAGGAGAGAATAAGTGAGTAGAAATATAGTGAATATAATAGAAATGAGATTTTTAAATATATGATAAATACACTCCACTCATTCAACAATATTGAGAACATCATCATAACAAGGCTATAAATGGAATACATGAAATGAGACTTTTTGAGATAAAAATACATAAAATCAATATTTATTGAATGAGAGTCACAACAGATGACACACTAGAGAAAAAGAACAGTCAGTTCACAGATATAGAACAAAGAGATAAAAATGCTGATAGAAAAAATAGAACCTCAGTGATCATGGGGAAATATGAAGTGGGCTAAAAAACATGGATTAGGAATGTCAAGGAAATGAAGGGGACAGAAAAATATTGGAACAAATAAAGAATAAATTATTCACAATTCCAAAAAAGTATAATCTCACAGATTTGAAAATATCAATTTAAGACAAAAGATATCACTTTAAAAAATTGTTGAATAGTTGTTGTAAAGATATCTTAATAACTTGAAGAGAAAAGTGTACTACAAAAAAAGACAAGAATTTCCAAAGCCATTTTACCATTAATTATGCAAGCCAGAAAACAGTGGAAATGCATCTGTAAAGTGTAAAAGAAAAAGTTAGTGTCTGTGTTGTGTTAGTTCTTCCCAAAATGGAGACTTTTTCAAACAATGCAAACTCCTTTAGATTCTGTTAACTGTGCAGAAGCTTTTCAACTTGATGCCATCCCATTCATTGATTCTCAGTTTTATTCTTCTGAGCTTTGGGAGTCATATTGAGAAAGCCTCTGAATCCCTAAATGTTAGAGAGTGGGTCCTAAGTTTTCTTCCAGTAATTGAAAATTTTCTGCTCTGATTTCTAGGTCTTTGTTCTATCTTGAATTGACTCTTGTGCAGAATGAAGGATTGGGCTCTAATTTCATTCTTCTACATATGGATGTCCAGTTTTCTCAGTACCACTTGTTGAAAAGGCTTTCTCCAGTGTATGGTTTGGCTAAAAGTCTGAAAAGAACACCTAACAGATTGGGAGAAAGTTTTTGCCAGCTACTCCTCTGATAAAGGACTAGTATCTAGATTATATAAAACACTTAAGAAAACTCAACATTAAAAAACAACAATAAAAAATGGAGAATTGTACTAAATAGACACTTCTCAAAAGAAGAAATAAAAATGTTCAATAAGTATATAAAAAATGTTCAAGCCGGGCGTGGTGGCACACGCTTGTAATCCCAGTACTTTGGGAGGCGGAGACCAGAGGATCCGGGTTCGCGGCCAGCCTCAGCTCGGGCACGCGTGCATGCTCTCTCTCTCTCTCTCTCTCTCTCCCTCTCTCTCTCTCTCTCTCTCTCTCTCTCT
>PVJS01037892.1:0-19677 GCA_004027185.1 Glis glis
TATATACAATATGTATATACATATATGTATATATACATGTATATATATGTATAATATATATATACAATATGTATATACAATATATACATATTGGTTACTTATGGCCATTTTAGTGTTACATAATGAAAACCACAAAATATGAATAGTGTTTAAGAATAAACTTTTATGTGTCATCTATCCATGTATATGTGCACTGACTAAGGTGACTGCTTCGTTTGTGTTTGCCCTGGATCCTGGACTAAAGCAAAAGCAAGTACTAGGGCTTTTTATCTTTCCCCTCCCCCATGGAGGAAGCAGAAGTGCAGACAGGTTAGAATACAGAATGTCTCAAGGGACCCAGGAGGCTGTGTATTGGCACATCATCACTTCTAACCACAATCTGTTAGTCCAAGTAAATCATACAAGTAAGGCCAACATCACTGGGGCAGGAACACAGGTACTGTCGCTTGTAGAAGGAACTGTAAATCCAAACAACAAGTACTGTAGATGCAGGAGAAGGAAGAAATAAAGATAATAACACTATCGACCACATTTCTAATTCAATATAGATAAAATAGTACACACTGATTCTACTAAGAGCATTTTATACGGCAGATCAATTTAAAACTGAATAATAATATTTAAAACTGAATGGTCATGAAAAAGATACCTTAGGTGTACTTTAGATTTTTCAAAAATATTACGGACAAGCTAGTTGAAACTTCAGTACAGCCCTAAACTTCAAGCAAGATAGATACTTTTTCTATAAAATTTTCAAGTTATGCTGCATGTTTGACTCACATAGAGTGTCTATTACATAAAATAGTGATGCCCACATCTTTCCTTTTGTGATATTATTTAACACCTTTATATATGGTTCAAATATGTGCATTTTAATAGAGAAAATGGATAATGCTGATACTTAAAAATATTTGAAAATTATTGGCCTATGGTATATTTTACTGATTTGTCATGAAATCATATTAAATTCAACCATTTTTCAAATGTTTGTAAAGAGAATTCCCATGAACTCTTTCATCAAAAAATAATTTGATAATGGTTTTATATGATCATTTTTATAGCATAAAATGCTAACAATTTACATCATTTTTAAATTGCTTTTTATTAACATAAACTATGAGCTTGATAATAATTATATAGATATGTAATATATATATATATATATATATATATATGTTCAATTTAGGACATTTCATGTGTTCAAATATATTAAAACATCAAGATATCCTTGTCTTAAGTCAATGATATACTATTTCATGATTCTTTTTTCTATACTATTTAATGATACACTATTTTCACAGATATGGTTAGTAAAAAACTAACCATAAAATTTCATCTAGAACAAGGAAACTTAGGCTATGCCATCATGAGAAATCCGATTTTGAGAAATCCTGAATGACTTACAAAATGATAATATTTCTTAACCCACATTTAATCCCTATTTTCCCTGAAATTATTTTTAGTCTAATATAAAAAGTGGAGATTACTGCTCAATGAGTATAATGTTATGTTATTAAAAATGAATAGATTCTGAAGATCATCTGTACAACATAGTGCCTATAGTTAACAATATGATATTGTGCTCTGTAAACTATGTTAAGAGAATAGATCTCATGTTACATGTTCTCACCATGCACTCCCACAATAAAACAAGACCAATTCTGGAGATATGTTTACAATTTTGATTTTGTTGACTGTATTACAGATGTACATCTATATGTAAACTCATTAAGAATTATACATTAAATATGTGTAATTGTTGTATATCAAAAACAATTAGATGGCCTGGCATGGTGGTGCACATCTGTAATCCCAGTACTTGGAAGGCTGAGACTAGAGGATCTCAGGTTCTAGGCTAATGTGTGGTAACTTAGTGAGATCCTACCTCAGAAATAAAATAGGGCTGGGGGTGTAGCTAAGAGGTAGAATACACCTGGGTTTGATCTATAGTATCACAAAAAAATTAGATGGATAGACATAAGTATATAACTGATAACATTTATTCAATATTTATTAAAGCCTTATAGATTTCTGGGAAGGATTAAGTGGAGATAGACTTAAATCACCTGAAACAGAATAAAGTTTGCCAAATATAGTTTTATTCTTGGTCTCAATAAAACTTATAGATTACTAAGTTCATGTAAACTAAGGATATCAGTAATTAGAAATAATTATTAAGAAATCAAGTAATAAATACAAATGCAACTTCATATAACTAAAGTAGTATTCATATTTATGCATTCAGGCTTCATTAGACTTTCCAAGGAATAGACATAGTTCAATACCCCTTATAAATTGTCCAAAAATGTTTAGACGACATCAGTTGACTTATAATAAGCACAATTTCCAAAAGGTAGGTTGTGTGTGCATAAAGATAAGAAATTCCAGTTTAGTACAATAGAATACATAAGTGTTACAAAATGAATAATCACAAATGTAATTAACTTATCATGTGCGGAATTACCTGAAATAGAAATCAAGAGCAATCCTATTTATAAGCACCATAAAAAAATAAAAATAAAATACCAAGGAATAAATTTAACCAAAGAGGTGAAAAATCTTTACAATGAAAATTTTAAAACATTGCTGAAAAATATTTAAGAGAACAAAAATAAGTAAAGATATCTTGTGTTCATGGATTAGAAGGATAAATATTTTTAAATGTCCACAATACCTGAAGCCATCTACATATGTGATGCAATTCCTATCAAACACAATGACCAATGGAACAGAATAGAATAGAATGCCTAGAAGTAAATCCACACTATCTACATGTAGCCAACTGATTTTTAACAAATGTGTGAAAATGTGCATTGAGCAAGGACAGTCTTTTTAATAAATAGCCCTGGGAAATTTTATTTCCCTTGCACAAGAACAAAACTAGACCCCCATTTTTCACCAGTTACAAAATAAATATCTCAAAATGGATTAAAGGCTTAAAGGTAAGACAAAATTAGGAAACTACTAGGAGAAAATGTAGGGGAAATGTTTGAGGATGTTGGAATGGAAAAAGATTTTTTAGAGAAGATGCCAAAAGTATAGGGAGGAAAAATAGAAAAATAG
The DNA here is from genome assembly GCA_004027185.1 of Glis glis. NCBI lineage: Eukaryota > Metazoa > Chordata > Mammalia > Rodentia > Gliridae > Glis > Glis glis. The sequence continues at coordinate 3,064 of PVJS01037892.1, forward strand.
GATTACATAAAAGTAGAAAGTATCTGCACAAAGGAAAAAATCAGCTGGGTGTGGTGGCTTATTCCTGTAATCTCAGTTCTTGGGAGGCTTAGATAGGAGGATCACACATTCAAGGACAGCCTCAGCAAGTAGTCAGACTCAACAACCTAGTGAGACCCTTCTTCAAAACAAAATATAAAAAGGACTAGGGGTGAAGCTCGGAAGTAGAATACCAGTGGATTCAATCTTCAGTACTGTACACACACACATACAAAAGAGAAAAATACAAACGAAAAATTGTTATGGCAAACATTATAGAGAATTAAAAAAATTCTCAAAAAAATAATATAGAATTGCCAAGTAGTCGAGCAGTCTTACTTATGAGTATATATCCAAAGAAAATTCAATCAGCATCCTGAAGATGAACCTGAACATTCCCATGCAAATTAAACATTTATTCACAATAGTTATGATATGAAATTAAACTAAGTGCTCCTCCATGTATGAGTGCATATAGAATATGTGGCCGATGAAATGGCTAAATAATGGAGTATTATTCAGCCTTCATAAAGAAGGAAATCCTGCATTGTGAAAATGTGGATGAACCCAGAGGACATTATTCTAAGTGAAATAAGCCAAACATGGAAGGACAAATATAGCATGATTTCACATATAACAAGAATCTAAAAATGTTGGGCTCATAGAAGCCTACTAATAGAGTAGAATGGAGATTGTCACGGACTGAGGGTGGGGACATGGGGAGATATTAGTCAATGGGTACAAAATTTCATTATGCAATTTAGGTACCTACTGGAGATTTAATATATAGCATGGTGACTATAGTTAATAATACTGCATAGGAGCTAGGCGTGATGGTCTATGCTTGTAATCCTACTACTTGGGAGACTGAGACAGGAGGATCAATGGTTCGAACTCAGCCTCAGCAACTTAGTGAGACCCTCCATAACTTAATGAGACCCTCTTTCAAAAAAAAAATAAATAAAATAGGTCTGGGGGTATAACTCAGAGGTGGAATGCCCCTGGGTTAAATCTCCAGTAATACACACACACACACACACACACACACACACACACACACACACACATACACACACACACACAATAATCATAATCATCATCATAATAATACTGTACTGTATACTTGAAAATTTCTAAAAGAGTAAGTCTTAAATGTTCCCCCCTTACAAAAGAGAACAACTAGGTGAGGTAATAGTATGTCAATTAACTTTTAGTAAATGTAATAGTCATTATAGTAATCATTTCACAATGTTTGTGTGTATAAACAGCATATTGCACACCTTAAATATAGGCAATATTATTGTCATGCACACCCTAATAAAGACACAGAGGAAAAAATGACAAACAGTAATAGTAGCTTTGAATTCTACTAATGTTGTATCAAAGGAAAGCAATTAAATTAATTGCTTTTGTACCTAAAGAAAAAGGTGAGAAATATATGAAATGACTGTTAAACAAATTATTAAATTTTCTCATTTACTGAAAATGTGTAATCTTGAAATAAATTAAAAAGTCATTAGAGAATAAAAGAATATAAGGAGCTGAATTTCTGAACTATGGGTTTATGTTAGGGTGGAAAATGTAAAGAAATAAAAATGAAAGAAGAGGTTTAATGTCATTTGTCCTTTCATTCATGTATTTGTTCATTTATTGAATAATTATATCTGTTAAATATCACACATTAAGAGAAATCTAGGAAATAAACAGTAAAGAAAAGAGACCTGGCAACTGTGTCAGTGAATTTTTGCTCCTTACCAGCCTCCATCCCCCAAAACACTTAGGCACTTAACAGTGAGGTCACATTTTCCCCTATAGGTTTACATGCTCATTTCAAATGATCAAATTAAATTTAATCAATGTTTTATTAATTTTCAAATACGTGAGAAACATTTCTTTGGACTTTATTCATTCTAATGGTTCCATTTATCTTTATCTTAGGAAATATTGTGCCATTGATATAAATTTTCATAGGTATCAATTATTTAATAGTGTTCTTGGTTGCTAAGAAACTGAAATATTGAACTGAAAATTTTTATTTTCACCAAACACTACCCAAGAGATAGAATGTACAAATTGGAAGTAAAGTAATAGTTCAAGTTTTAAAACAGACAATATTGTTTCAGAGATTGTATATGCTTAGGACTCTGCAAACATCTGGTGATATTAAGGTAATATTGAGTTTTAATTCAGAGATAATTTTGCATGAGAAATTATACATATTCGCTAAAGCAGCCACCATTTAAATTGTGTGCTCATTTTTTTAAATAAGTAGATTCATACAAGAGGAGAGACGTGACACTTTCCCAGGACAGCCAAATACTGAGGTCTGTTTGTTTAAATATTTCAACTGGCATCTATGAAAGAAGCCAGAGTAAAGATACCTGGCGCCGGAGCAGTGTATACAACTAACTCCTGGTAGAGCCAATGCATTATAGAATGATGCTAACAAGAGCATGTATTCCCTTATTTATATATGCATTTCTATTCAAGTACAAGAATGGAATATTTTATTCCTCAATATTTTATTTTGAGGCACAATGATAAAAACACCAAACATTAGTGGGAATTAAAAACTGCATTATAAACAACACATTATTGCTTTTGTATTATTCTGATTTGAAATCAGATATTTCAAAAGCCACTATTGTGACGATATATTTTAAATATTTATTTCTGTGACTTTTTAAAATTCATTTAAAATTTTTCTTTAGATAAAGGTGTTTTATAGACGCTGAACATTTATTTGAACTGTTCAGAAATTATTCACTTATTTATTTATTTTGCAGTACTAAGGTTTGAACCCAGAGGCATTTTATCTCTGAGTTACACCCCCAGCCCTATTTTTTATTCTTTATTTTGAAACAGGGTCTCACTAAGTTGTGGAGAGCCTCACTAAGTAGCTGAGACTGGCCGCGAACCTCTGATCCTCCTGTCTCAGTCTCCCAAGTACTGGGATTACAAGTGTGTACCACCATTCCCAGCTAATAATTTATTATTATATGTAAAACATATTACATGCATAGCTTCCTGTTTGACTGTCTCAATCCTCAAAGATATAAAGAAAAATGTAAATAATTCAAAGTCACTGTCAAGATCACATTTGGATCTTCACATGTACCAATGAATTAATATCCATACATGATTATTTCTCCTCACCTGTTTATGTTCACTTATGCAATGTGGTAACTGATCACATACATACATAGAGCCGATGTGCTACGCCACACTACCATCACCCCTCCTGTCCCCAGAGACCCAACCTGAGTGACTGTTTCCTAAAAACATTTAAAAATATCTCTGAATCCTGAGATCACCTAGGGAAATTTGATAGCTGGAATGATTATTGAGATTCTACTTAGAAATAAATGAACATATAAATGCTGGTAAACCATGTCCACATAACATTATCAATACCTTCAGACTGGTCTTACATAATTTTGTAACAAAAACTTGTTTTTCCTACAGTTCTTTATACACATATGACTACTAAAATTTAAATGGAATGTGCTATATTATCAACATCATAGGGAGCTGGGGGAATTTGAAATAAGCCAAAGTACTTAGAACAGGGTTTGCCAGAGCTCACTGTTGTTATTATTACTATCAGAGTTATTACTACTTTTATTCATTATTGACCCATATCCAACATATTATTACCTAGGAATGCCTACTATATATTTGTAGTTACTTTGAATCCTTAGGTATTACCCATGTATTGTGACAAAATAAATGTGTTTGGATTGAATATTAGAGAACTACAAAAATGTAAGCCCATAATTATAAAATATCACCAATGTCTTTATTCTTATTTGAAGTCTATGCCTCTGGATGAAAAGGACAGTAGAGCAAGTAGGAACTTTTATTTAAAGAAAGTGTCAAAGAACAACTTCTGTTCTTTCAGGTCATTGCTTATGATCCCAGAAGAAAAGGAAAGGGAAAAAAATCCTATTGAACAGAAAAAGAAAACATATCTCTGGAGAAATATTTCTAGAGCCACATTTGTGGTAAGAGATTCACTGACTGACTCACAAGGCCTAATAAAACTATAAAAGAAAATATTTTAGAGAATAGCTTATTTGACATAGAAAGAATAGTAATTTTTAAAAATTGAGAAAAATCACAGGGAAAAATAAGTCAGTCATTTTGACTTCATATAGCTATAGGTCAAAAATTAGATTTGAATGAGAAACAAGTGACTTGGGCATCTTAACACAGGGAGATAAATATAATCTTACAGTAATACAAAGCATATGAAAGGATAGGATTTGTAATAGAAACGTCTAATAGTGATGTCCAAACATTATAAGGACAAATGGACTCGATACAGTGCAGAGTAGCTTGTCAACGGTATAAACTTGTTTGTAACTGCATAAGTCATAGACTGGAAACAGAGTAAAAGATGCTATAAAGTGAAGCCTCCCCTTCCAGTCTCTTCTTTAGCATCCCTCCACATACACACACACTACTTTCTATTAACATAAGATTCCCCCTCTTTCTCTGATCATGCTATAGGGTTTCACAACTCCAAATATCGCTATTGTCATTTTCTTCTAGAATGAACTTTAGGCAATACTTAGATGTCTACTACTCTTTCATATTCAAAAGCTAATAGATAAAGGCTTCTAAAGCCCTTCCCCTCTCCAAGAAAAATAAATAAACAAAAAGTTTCCATGAAATAGTATGTGGATCCTTTCTCCGCATGGATCCTTCTCTTGAATTACATTCTCTATAAAATTTCTATCAATAGAACTTGTCCTTGTTTGATTTTCTATTGATTCTGGATCAAGGCCCCAGCTCTTTTTCAATGAAATCCTTCATTGTCCAACGCCAGATAGCAGAGGACACTTCTTTGTATTCTTCCTTCTACAGAAACTCAGATACACATAATACCTATGAAATTGTATTGTTAACACTTTTAGATTAATTTACTCAACTACTTCTACTAAACCTTAAGCTCTTTGTGAATGTTGTACTTCTGACAACTATCATAAGACACACAATGCAGTAAAAATATTTAATCAATATTTTCCAAATGAAGGAATAAATGTAAGAAATAATATGTCATATAATATGTATATTACTTTGAGAATCTAGGGTCTAAAAATGTTTGTTATAAAGAACTATTATTTATTTTAATCTCAGAGACTCAGAACTAAAAATCAATTCTCTCCTTTGTGCTTCCTCTTAACTTTTAGCACACAATGATTCCTTACTAAAAAATTCTGGACTTTCTTCAAATTTTACAGTATCCTTCTTCTGATTTTTCCTTATTTATCTCTCCTAATGTCTCCAAGACTTTTCTCACATAAGGAAAATATAAATTATTAACATTGACAGTAGTATTGAAACACTCAAGAGTCTCTGAGGATCCTTAAATGTTAAAAGGATCTGTAAAATAGGTCACATAAGAAACTGTCAAGATCATTGAATGTTTTCCCACATTTGCTAAGATATGATAGTGATTTATGGGAAGGAAATAAAGACACCCACACATGCCAGTCCTCTTGTCATGCATAAGGAATGTAGAGAACAATCAAAAGAAGAGGTGAAAGAAAAGGGATCCGGAGCAGAGCATTAGTGTACTATTCAAATAGTAGGAAACACTACACAGAAATAACTACTTTAAATATAGGAAAAAATAGCAAAGGAGATAGTAAAAACACTGCTGAGTTACATAACGCTATTGTGCCCAGTGTAGATTCACATTTCATTCCATTTATAGCATTGATGCTATTTTCCTCCTTTATGATAATATTAGCAATAGAAAATTTTTCTCTATAACCTGACCCAAAAAGAATAGACCCTGAAGCTCTTAAATAACTGAAATTACAATCATTTAATTTGTTTTCTTTTATAACTAGCTTCATAAAAATCCCTTCCAGCTGATTTATACATTTAATTTCTATTTCATGCTTTCACTATTTTTCTTACTATAATGGGACATTGTGAAGCTATGAGATTCTGGGCATTGGAAGTAGCATCAGTTACACTCTCAGCGACCCCTGCAAGGAATGTACTACTATCATAATTAAATTGGATATGTTTGACTTATGTATAATAATAAATCTTCAGAAAAAGGTTTGAAATTAAAATAATGATAAATTTAAAATGGGTGAAGAGAGCATAAGTTTATTTCAACATTTCAATAAAAAATGAGATATATCTTTGCCATTGTATTGCTCTAATCATGACCGGTCACCACATAATTCAATATAATTCATAATTAGGTCCCAGACACTAAGAAATTTTAAAGTTTCTTTGTGTCAAAAATAAACATTGTTATTATAATTAGGATGAACATGAAAATTGCTGAAAATTTATTTTAATTATGCAATGATTGTTCCCAAGGTTCCTCTGAAACTATATCCTTGGACAAAAGGGTTGTTCAATTAGTGCAAATGGTTCTGCATTTCCTGGTATTTCTCCCACTTCCTCTACATATAAATTTTCTAGTTACTTAATTATTTCAAAACGAGGGAAAATAAACCAGTGATTCAAAAACAAAACTTTAAACTGATTTGATAAGTTTAAACTGATTTGATATTAACTACTTTATTTTCAACAAATTTCACCATTTTAATACAACTATCTCTTTTCCCTCTCCTCTGACTTTGATTTCTTATTTGTTACCTTCTTAGCTAATAAATGACAATAAATATAAATGTTCTTCCTGAACTTCCCAAAGGAAAATAAATACCAGTGGGTCTGTTCATACAACATGACAGTATCTCTTCCTAGTTCAAATGGTTTCTACCCACTGAGGCTTCAGGAAATCATTTTCCCATTATATTCTAATTACTGCAAGGTGAAATGGATTTTCATATTTTGAAATTGCACTTGTTTGTTGCTATTTGGCACGTCAGTGATTAGTGTTTAGGCTATCAATTTAAATAAAATTGCTTCTGAAAATGACAATTAAGTCTTGATAAAGATTCATGCATGTATAAATGTGGGAAACATCAATTATTGCCACTTCATTGATTTTAACTTATATAATGTCTCCTATCTCTTTTAATAATCTTTTCTCCTTTCTAGGCTCTGTATTCCTGATTTTAATAGTGTTTATAGGCATAGTGTGATAATTTCAATTTCAGTGAACATGCCCCTAAGACCTTTTCAAAAACCACAATCCCGAGCTGAGCGTGGTGGCGCACGCTTGTAATCCTGATACTTGGGAGGCGGAGACCAGAGGATCTGGGTTCGCGGCCAGCCTCAGCTACTTAGTGAGTCCCTCCACAACTTAGTGAGACCCTGTTTCAAAATAAAGAATAAAAAATAGGGCTGGGGATGTAGCTCAGAGGTAGAGTGCCCCTGGGTTCCATCCCCAGTACCGCAAAAAAAAAAAAAATTAAAAACGACAATCCCTTTGTGCTCTTCTGCCATTCCCACTGTTTGATCATTAATTGTAAATATTTTTAAAAAATTTCTACTTACAAATAGATGGTTGTTTTCTGCCTACTTGCACTTGATTTTGGTGATGATCTTCTGATAAAAAAGTAAAAACCAAAACAGTAGTCAAATTATGGGACCAACCTAGGTGTCTATCAACAGATGAATGGATTACAAAATTATGGGATATACACACAATGGAATTCTACTCAGCAATCGAGAAGAACAAAAGTATGTCATTTGCAGGAAAATGGATGGACCTGGAGAACATTATGTTAAGTGAGATTAGCCAGTCACAGAAAGTGAAGGGTCATATGTTTTATCTCATATGCAGAAGCCAGGGAGTAATTGAGATATAAGAGGGACTTTAGATAATAGAGGAGAAACTCCAGTGGAGCCAGGGAGGTGGTCGAGGGGAAGGGGGTGAAGAGGGAGAATCAATGAAGGAAACTCTTCCACTGACATTATGTATATATGTGAGAATACCAATGTCAATCTCAATATCCTGTATGGGGAAGGGGGGAGTGGTTAGGGAGCCAGGGGAAAGCCCACCAAGTGCTGTGTACATGTATGTCACTATCATATGAGTTACATTATGATGTGAGATTATAATGCACCAATAAACATATTAAAAATAAAAAAAATAAAAACCAAAACATTCCAAAAAATGCCCATCGATAGTATTTATGATAAGACCAATCACTTCCCCAGGGTTCCACTCTAGGACAGCTCTTATACTGGAAATGTGTGACTGAGGTTCAAAGTAGTCTTTTCGAGAGCAGCACTGTAATTTATCCTGGAAAGCATGGGACTTTCCAAAGTTAGTCATTAAGTATTCCCAATAGTCACAGAAATTTGTTAATTGAAAAACAATACAAATGACAAGCATCTAATTTTAGGAAATGTAATTGTAGCAGCTGTACTAAATGTTTTCAAAACTGTATAAACTCTTCTTGGCCTTGAATCCCATTAGTCTGCCTAGACTCTACAACAAATCTCTTTTTTTTTTTGTGGTACTGGGGATTGAACCCAGGGGCATTTTACCTCTGAGCTATACCCCAGTCCTATTTTTTATTCCTTATTTTGAAACAGGGTCTCACTAAGTTGCTGAGGGTCTCACTAAGTAGCTGAGGCTGGCTGTGAATCCGGATCCTCCTGTCTCAGCCTCCCAAGTACTGGGATTACAAGTGTGCGCCATCACACCCGGCTACAACAAATATCTTAAATTTTGTCCAGGTTATTCTCATTCAGAGTTTTTTTTATAGAGTAGCGCTTACTAAAATATCACTGATCATCTAGTCTATAATCTCAATATCAGGAATTCTACATCTCATTGAGAGTGTCTTGGAAGCTTCTCAGAATGCAGGGAATTATGTGAATGGGCTCCAAGATGATCAGATAGTTAGTAAAACATTATTTCCGAGTAATGTCTGTGAGGGTGTTTTCAGAAGAGAATAGTATTTGAATCAATAGAGTAATTCAATCAGCCCTCACCAATGGGTATCATTGGAGCCATTGAAGGATCGAATAGAACAGAAAGGAAGAGTAAGGATGAATCGTTTCTCTCCCTACTCAAATTAGAATATCTATCTTCTGTCTTTGGACAGCTGAGCTCCTGCCTCTCAGGTGGTTTTGACTTGGGCAAGTTACATCACTTACTCCCCGCATTCTCAGGTCTTCAGATAAGTGCTGGATTACACCACCAATTTTCCTAGTTCTCCAATTTGCAGAAAATATATATGTATATTGTGTGACATATACATATATACATATATACATATATACATATAGTGTGTGATTCATACACACACACACACACACACACACACACACACACACACACACAAACACACATATAGAGTGGGACTTTTCAGCTTTTATAATTGTATGAGGCAATCCCATTACAAATCTCAGATATATATCTACATATCCCATTTGTTATATTTCTCTAAAGAACCCTGACTGATACATTTAACAACTTAAAAATTGTTATGCACTCAGTCAGGGAGTATACACTTTCATAGTTTTATGAGTTACTTTTACCTTTCTCACAGTTGATATTTAGGTGTGATAAGATTCAGAGGTTTTGTCTGAAGTTTTATAGGGGTGAAGGATGTGAACATCAAGTTGTCATTCTAAATCCCACAGAGTTTTAAACATTCCCCGTGATAAGATATCTAGAGACATACCAGGTTAAGTATCTTTGAAATAGGAACACATTTCTAGTGAGAATCTGACTCCTTTCAGATAGGCTGACTGTCATAGTGTTGGACATACTTAAACTGAAAGGAAATGAAATGATACAATGGGAGAAAACAGTGCCATTGAATTGTAGAGGCCTGTTAGAAATGAACAACTTCTAGTTAAGCAGGAAATTTCATGTTCTCAAGGTCTAACAGACCAAGAAGGCACAAAGAAATTTAACTTCAAAGATACTCTGTTTTCTATCTTTTTACACATGTGGTAGCATGATGTATACTTTACTCAGCAGTTTTTAATAACAAACTATCTTAGAAATAAGGCCATACATAAAACTTCTCCATATTTAACAATATATCATATTAACTTTTTGACTTATTAAGATAACACCTAGCTGGGCGTGGTGGTGCACGCTTGTAATCCCAGTACTTTGGGAGGCAGAGACCGGAGGATCCAGGTTCGCGGCCAGCCTCAGCTCTCTCTCTCTCTCTCTCTCTTTCTCTCTCTCTCTCTCTCTCTCTCTCCCTGTCTCTCTCTCTCTCTACTTAGTGAGGCCCTCTGCAACTTCGTGAGACCCGGTTTCAAAATAAAGTATAAAAAAATAGGGCTTGGGGTATAGCTCGGAGGTAGAACGCCCCTGGGTTCAATCCCCAGTACCGCAAAAAAAAAAAAAAGATAACACCTAGCAGGAAACATGTTGTTTTCAACCTTTAGGTACTATGAATTATGCTATAATGAGCATATCATGTATAAAAATTAAATTTCAGACATCAGATTTACAGATATATGCCATTTTGATAAGATAAAAATTGTGCATCAATAAAATTTTGATTTGTGTTGTCTTAAATTAAGTGTAGCTTTATCATATATTTAGAAATTCTGTGAATTATTTTAATATTATTTGACTGATTTCTATTTGACGGTTGTTTTTTTTGTTTGTTTTGCAGTACTATGGATTGAACCCAGAGTCTCTCTACCAATGAGCTACAACCTCAATCCTTTTTATTTTTTTAATACACTTATTGGTGCATTATAATCTCACATCATAATGTAACTCATAGTGATAGTGACATACATGTACACAGCACTTGGTGGGCTTTCCCCTGGCTCCCTAACCACTCCCTCCTTCCCCATACATGATACTGAGATTGACATTGGTATTCTCACATATATACATAATGTCAATGGAAGATTTTCCTTCATTGATTCTCCCTCTTCACCCCCTTCCCCTCGACCACCTCCCTGGCTCCACTGGAGTTTCTCCTCCATTATCCAAAGTCCCTCATATCTCAATTACTCCCTAGCTTCTGCATATGAGATAAAACATATGACCCTTCACTTTCTGTGACTGGCTAATCTCACTTAACATAATGTTCTCCAGGTCCATCCATTTTTCTGCAAATGACATACTTTTGTTCTTCTCGATTGCTGAGTAGAATTCCATTGTGTGTATATCCCATAATTTTGTAATCTATTCATCTATTGATGGACACCTGGGTTGGTTCCATAATTTGGCTATTATGAATTGTGCTGCTATAAACATGAATATGCATATATTGCTATAATATTCTGATTTCAGTCCCTTTGGAAAGATATCCAGGAGTGGTATATCTGGAACATATGATGGATCTATTCCCAATTTTCTGAGGAATCTACACATTGATTTCCATAGTGACTGTGCTAACTTGCAATCCCATCAACAATATAGATTTCCCCATATCCTTGCCAGCATTTATTGTTGTTTGACTTCTTGATGATTGCCGTTTTAATTGAGGTTAGATGAAATGTCAGTGTTGTTTTGATTTGCATCTCTCTGATTGCTAATGGTGTTGAACTTTCTTATGTACTTATTGGCCATTTGTATTTCTTATTTTCTGAAGTGTCTATTTAGTTCAGTAGCCCATTTCCTTAGGTTGTTTTTGTTTTGTTTTGTTTTTAGTGTTGACTTTTAAGTACTTTTTATATTCTAGATATTAGTCCTCTATCAGAGGAATAGCTGTCAGAGATCTTCTCCCATTCTGTTGGCGTTCTCTTTAGACTCTTTGTAGTTTCATTGATAAGCAGAATTTTTTTTTAGTTTAATGCTGTCCCATTGATTAATTCTTGTATGAATTTCCTGAGTTTTGGGGGTCTTATTGAGGAAGTTTCTACCTGTGCCTAAAGATTGTAGTGTTGGACCTATGCCCTCCTCTAGTTTATTTTGTTTTGAAATAGCATCCTGCCTCGGCATCCTGAGTAGCTGGGATTATAGTCATGCATCACCATGCCTGGCTTGGTAGCTAGTTTTCAATTCTTTTTTTTTTATTTTAAGAAATGTTTTATGAGTTGGGAAAATCCTATAATATAAATTGCAACTTTTTTCCTCAAAAGTCATTCATCAATATGTGCAATAGTGTTGGCTTTCCAGAATATGTATCTTCATGTACTTCAAGATATTTGATTTTTATTACATTACAGTTCTAAAGACTTTCCCCACTATAACACTTGAAATAATTAAAAATAATTTTCCACAAGTTTCTGTAGTGATTTTATGGTTTAATTTTCACATTTAAATATATGTTTAGTATGAAATGTATCTCATATAAGCTAGTAATGGATTCAATCACATTTATGCTACAAAAAATCACCCAATTGCCACAAAACTGTTAATAAAAAATTAGTAATGTTTTTATTTATAAAATATCTAATGAAAACAATAGTTTCCATGTAGTAAAGAGAGTGTTTTTGAAAGGAAAGACTCATTACAGCAAGAATACAACATATAAAAATACCTTCATATTAATAAGTGATTTCATATGAATATAATTGTATGTTCCAATATCAACATGATGACACAAAATGAATGAAAGGTATATCATGTTTTTGGATAGATGATTATATATTAAAAGATGCTAATGTCCCCTAAACTAATAAACATAACCTCAAGAAAATGAACAACAGAATATTTTTTAAAACTAGGTAAATTTCTATGGAAAAATAAACAAGTATAGCCAAAATAAAAAAAACCTCAAAAGTAACAATAATAATAATAATGATAAAGATAATGAAGCATAGAAATAAGTAAAGCAGAGTGGCATCATCATACAACTAGGTAGATCAAAGGAAAAAAATCAAAAAATAAAAGGAGTTTCATAATCCTATGGGGGAGTTTAAAAGGTAGCTATTTGTTTTTGAGAAAAATCATGGATTATTCAGCAAAACAGATTCCATTTTTAAGGACTTAGGATTTCCAAATATTTATATCAGTGTCTCTTTTGAATTTTAAAACTGATTTTTTCTCTTTTTGTGGGCATCAACCCAATTTAATTTAATTCAGTTCCATAAATAATTGTAAACTCCAACTAAGTACACGGTGTTATATTAAGAATTATTGGGGACATAAAAACTGGAAGTGCCATTATCTAATGAAAATTTCTGGTTAGCTGAGAAAGGCAAAAACACATGATTTTAAATACAAGTTTATGTACAAATCAGTGTCATAAAAATATTACAGAACATTCTATTGTCAAAATCTCAAAGGTCTTCATTTTACCAAATCCAATGACTGCTTATGTGTTCTTGTCAGAGGTGAATGGGTGGATTCCTCCCCTCAGGAAATCAGGATCAGTGGGATCCTTGGCTCAATGGCAGAATAGAATTTCAGCAAGGGGCCTGTCCGAGACAAAGACAGAGGTTTATTTAGAAAAGTGGAGATACACAATTGAGGGAGAACATGGGCCAGATCAAGTGGGAGAGAATGACTTTTGGGGTTTCACAGTTCTTTTTTTTAATGGAAGACTCCTGTGCGGGGGTGGGGGGTGTAAGGGAGTGAGTAGGGTGCACAGCAGGGATGGAGGTCTGGTTTTCCTCAGAATCCTCAGGTTCCTGACATCGGATCAATGAGGGTGGCTGGGTGGTACCTGAGCTTGATCAAGTGTCAGAACTTCCTTAGGAATCCTTTGTTTACCAAGCCTCTTAGAAACTTGTGGTGGGGGAGCTAGGCCTTTAGTGTTAAAGGCTTTTGGAGGATGTTTGCCTAAGGAAAAACAGACCCTCTGAGGTGAAGGTAAAGATCATCATGGGATTTTTAGATTTAAAGCTGCAGTCTTCCTTTTCTTCCCTGTCTCCTTTTTACCTATTACTTTTATTTCTCCTATCCTACCTCATTCTCATAGTATTCACTTCTGACCTACATTGGATGCAATTAAACACTCTTTTTGTTCTTTCTTTTAAGAAAATGTGATTACTCATAGCATAATATATACCATTTTTTTTTTACTATTTTAAAATGTATAGATCTGGGGCATTAAGTACATTCACATCATCATGCAGCCATTACTCATCTCTAGAACTTATCTATCTTTCTAAATTGAAACTTTGTACCTATTAAACACTAATCTCCCCTTTCCCACTACTGAAGCTTCTGGTAAATACTACTCTGTATTCTATGCTTATTTCATAAAACTGAAGTTACCTGGGTATTATTCTATATTTTTGGCTTGCACTTTTATCTGTTTAATTTCTTTTATTTTAGGGGATATCTTCTCTATTAATTTGAAATTAAACATTATATTACTGCTCTCAATACTCCCCATGCATTTATAATCAAATAATATTCAATCATATTTATTAAGTCCCCGATATTCGTTGGCATTGTTATAGGTATTGATATATAGTAGGAAATAAGACATACACAAATACCAGTACAAAACAGAGTATTTCTTAGGGAAAAAAAGGCAAACAAACGTCATTTAGAATGAGAGTGATAGGTACTGAGGAGAGAAAAGGCAGAAAATAGTCATAATAGTCATAGAAAATGTAGGTGGTCTGTGTATGTCTGAAATTTATTCAGAGCCGTAGCAGTGCCAATGGTAAGAAATTATTGGATTCTGGATATATTTTGATAGTGGAGCAGAGAGGTCAATAGATTGAGTGCAGGTTATGAGAAAAAAAAGTGATGAGTTTTTAAAAGATTATGGCTAAAGCAAGTGTAAAATGAAATTTCCATTACCTGATAAGGGAAAGAATTTTAATCTAGAGATGTCAACAAAATGCTGAGTTGGTCACGTCACATAGACATATGGCTTATATGAGTGAGGTATAGGATGTAACTCCAGGCTTGAAATATATATTTAATAAGTGTCAGCGTATGGACTATTATTTCAAGCCATCATGCTTGATAAAATTACCAAAGGAATAAGTAGGGATAGTAGATAGTAGAAATTCAAAAACTGAACCCTGGGACCTCATACTATTTAGATGTTGGAGAAATGAGAATGGATATGAGAAAGAAACTTAAGAAGATTAGGCAGGTTTTATGAAAACCCCAGTGAGTACAGAGTCCTGGAAGACAGGTAAAGGAAATGTTTAAGAGAGGAGAGAATGATCAGCTCTGTCTAATGTCGTTGATGTGTAAAGTGAAATGTAAACTGTGAATTGAATAGTTGATTAAGCAAAATGAAGACCACTGTTCACTGTGATGAGAGAAGTTTCAGATCAAAGGTGTTGGGATCAAATGTTTGATTTTAGTAAATATAAGAGAGAATGAGAAGAGGAAACTTGAAGTCAATGGGTAGAGATATTTATTTAGATTAACTAAATCTTAAAAGCTATCAATTTATCTATCCCTTCCAAAACAATATATGAACTTTAGAGTCTGTTAGCATTTGATCAATCACTCCTTCCACATTATATACTTCCACACTGCTCTCTCCTCCTCCTTCTTCTTCTTCTTCTCCCTCTTCTTCTTCTTCTTCTTCTTCTTCTTCTTCTTCTTCTTCTTCTTCTTCAACTGGGAGTTAAATCCAGGGGAATTCTACCTGTGAGCTACAACCCCAGGAACATTTTGTTTTTCATTTTGAAACATCATCTCAAAAAGTTGCTGAGGGTCTCATGAAGTTGCTGAGGATAGCCTTGAACCTGAAATCCTCCTGCCTGTGCCTCCAAAGTACAATTACAGGCATTAGCCACCACACCCAACTTTGCTCTACTTTCTTAATTCTTTATTTTTGTTATTCTTTATTATTATCTGTTACCATAATATATTGATTTTATACCCACTAATTATATTTAAAATATATTTACTTTATTATTTTCCTTTACATTACTTCTTTTTCATTCCATCTTCCTGAGATCATTTGCTTATTGCTTAAGTATATTTTTAAAATAATTTTGAAGACAATTAAACATGAGATTTGTATATTCTTTCGGTTTTAAGTGACTTTATCTTCAACATTAATTGATTACTTAATTTGATACATAATTCTAATTGAGAGTTATGTTTCTTAGCTTTTTGAAAATTGCATTTTATTACCTTCTTACATTTGCTAGTTTTCCATCAATCTCTGAGCTCTTTCTCTATCCAATTTTCTGTACTTATTTCTCTTTTCTTTTTAGTTCTTCATTTTTATCATAGTGTAGGTGTAGACTTCTTGGGATGAGGTGATTTTATAATCTAAGGAATTTTATTTTTCTTTAATCCTGAAACCTATCGCCCATAATTTTTTTTTTACCTTTCCCTTGTTATTTCTACTATTTTCTTCTGAAGCTGCTTTTCAGACAATGGTAATTTTGGCATACACACACACACACACACACACACACACACACACACAGTTTAATTTCTTTTTCTCTCTATGTTGGATTCAAGATAATTTTTAAACTTTTTTATTTCATTCAAGTTTTAAAAGTATTTTCTATTTAATTTGAGTCTTTTTATATTTTTCAGTCATTTTTTCAAGGTATCTTTATTATTTTTTTTATTCTGGCTTCTTTTCCTTGTTATTCTAATTTATTTCCACTACTTTTATGCTATGGTGTATCTATTGGCTAAGCTACGGATTAAGTTCTTTTTTTAAAAAGGGCTCACAGCCGGGCGTGGTGGCGCACGCTTGTAATCCCAGTACTTTGGGAGGCGGAGACCGGAGGATCCGGGTTCGCGGCCAGCCTCAGCTCTCGCTCTGTCTCTCTCTCTCTGTCTCTCTCTCTCTCTCTCCTTAGTGAGACCCTCCGCAACCTCGTGAGACCCGG